>CAUYRT010067969.1:0-51475 GCA_963574885.1 Lepilemur ruficaudatus | reverse complement strand
GGATAATACAAGAGGTGCTAACTCACTGTCATTTCTTAAAATTGAGTAATATTCCATTGTGAACATATACCAGATTTTAACAATCCACTCATGCATTGACGGGCACTTGGGTTGTTTCCATGACCTAGCAATAGTGAATTGCGCTGCCATAAACATTTGGGTGCAGACGTCTTCATTATAGAATGTCTTATGCTCTTTTGGGTAGATGCCTAATAATGCTATTGCTGGATCAAATGGTATTTCTATTTTTACCTTTTTGAGGAATCTCCAAATTCTTTTCCACAAAGGTTGCACCAATTTGCAGTCCTACCAGCAGTATAAGAGTAAACACAATGTATTTCAAGTAATCATTCATTACTTCGCTACCGAGCTCAGGAGCAAAACAGTAGCCACAACAGTGCTGCGGAAAGCATGGTCCCACCTCAAGCAGGGACCTTGAGGGACCCTGCTGTCTGGGATTCCCAGTTCCAGCCCTTAACCCCTCCACGGCTTCCTAGTGAGCCACCTGGCCCAGGCAGGAACTCAACGCACTGGCTGCTTTTCAGGTTTCCTGGCTCCAGGATCCTTTTCTACCTTCCCATCACAGTCCTAGGGGGGCATCTCACGAGTAAAGAGTCTGTGCTTTAATCCTTGCCCTGGTCTCTGCTTTCTAGAGGACCCTGTCAAAGTGACTAGGCAAGAGGGAGCCATCCAAGAATGATGTTGGTTTTTGATGTCTTTTTCTAAAACAAGAGTACTGCAGGTATTGGAAGACGCACGGCGGAGCACAGCAGAACTTAGCCGTGTGTTCCATTTTGTCTCCATCAGCCACTCAGCTACATCTTAACTTCCCTACAGAGGAGGATGCAGCTTTGCTAACATTTCCCAATGTACTGAGAGTAGGAGGGAAAGGAAGGAGGCACAAGCTGCGGAGAGCTTGCACCCCTCAGTCACTCAATTTTATATCTCTGGCTCTGCTCTCAGGAGGGTTTCCAGTGTTGGAAATGTAATAGAACATGAAACAGTGGAAGTCACATCAGTTATGTCACTTGTGAGATATAAGTCACAATTATACTTATTCTGAGACAATGTCAATATCAAATATTTCCCTCAATATATAAACAACAACCAAACAATGTTTCTGTCTACTCCATGTGCTGTTAGGACAATACACACCCAAACAGCGAGAACAGAAGCCGTGTAGTCACAAAAGCTTCCGACACTGAACACTTTGGGAAATGGCAGCCACTCTGTCTCCCTTTGTCCTCCCAAACTCTAACCCAGCTTTGCTTATTCATCACCAACAAAAGACAGATGATTTTTTAGGGGAGTGAGAAAAGGTTTTGGCATTCTGCAAGCAGCACCCTCTATTCCCTCTTTTACTTTTATTTAAAAATAAAGCCGTACAAATGAGCCAGTCCTCACAACTGCAAGACCCTGACTGAAATCAGGTGGCACGTAAAAAAAGAAATCAGGCTACGGGCCAGAAAACATGAGTGGATATTAATTTAGCCAGCATTCATCAACCTAATTCGCTCTATTTATCAGCCCGATAGAATTCCATAAAATGGATGTACAATTCTACTGCTTACTTATTTTTGGTTCATTTCCAATTTTCTGTTATTACAAGCAGTTTTATACCTCAGTCTTTGTCCACATATCTTTATATTCATGCCTCAGTATGTTTGTGAGAGAGAAAAAGGAATTTTGAAACGTTTCTGTTCTTTTTTAAAAAAATTTAATAGAAATGGCCAATACAGTGACTAATTCGCAGTGTATAAAATGCTTGTTTTCCACCCCACTACCAACACTGGGATTTAAAAAAAAAAAAAAAAAGAGCTTTAGTCTTTTCCATTCTGGTAGATGAAAGGAATAATTCTTCTAAACCGTTCCTGGTTTTAATGTCATCAGCTCAGAAGTTCTCTAAAAGTAACACTTGGAGTTTCTAGGGCCTGTGACTGGCCTGGAAGTGGAAGTGGAGAAGATAGTTGAGAAAGAGAAGCCTTGAAAGCCCACCTGTGCTCATGCGTATCTGCGTTACAAAATGGACTTCCAGACATAACTGTAAATTAACCCCAAAGCTCTGAGGCTATTGAATGCTTTGAAAATTCACTGGAATAAATGATCACTAATTTCTCTCCCACCTGCATTAGGCAGGGTTCAGTCAAAGCAGCAGAACCAGTAAGAGATATATATTAAAATATTTACTATCAGGAATTGGCTTGTGCAATTGTAGGGGCTGGTCATGCAAGTCCAAAATCCACAGGACAGACCTTCAGGAGGGACAGATTAGAACTGATGCTGGGCCTGAGCTGAGACTTTCTTCATCAGGGAGCCTTAGCTGTGCTCTCAAAGCCTGCGAACTGATTAAATCAGGCCCGGCCAGATTATCTAGGATAATCACCCCTTTTAAAGTCAACTGAGCCAATAGCAAATGCTGGCGAGGATGTAGAGAAAGATCAACCATCATACATTGTTGGTGAGAATGTGAATTAGTGCAACCACCAGGGAGAACAGTGTGGTGGTTCTTTAAGAAACTAAAAATAGAACTACCATATGACCTAGCAATCCCCCTGCTAGGTATATATCCCAAAGAAAGGAAATCAGTATATCAAAAAGATATCTGCACTCCCATGTTTATTACAGCACTATTCACAATAGTGAAGATTTGGAATCAACCTAAGTGCCCATCAAGGGATGAACGGACAAAGAAATTGTGGTATAGCTATATAACAGAATATTATTCAGCCATAAAAAAGAATGAAATTCTATCATTTGCAACAACATGGAAGGAAGTGCAGAACACTATGTTAAGTGAAATAAGCCAAGCACAGAAAGACAAACCTCGCATGTTCTCACTTATATGTGGAGCTAAACATTAAAAATAATCGATCTCCTGAAGACAGAGAGTAGAATGATGCTTATCAGAGGCTGGGAGGGGTGGTTGGTGGGGAGGTAAAGTAGGGATGGTTAATGGGTATAAAATTATAGTTACATAGTTAAATACAATGAACAATATTTAATAACACAATAAAGTGACTATAGTCAACAATAAGTTATGATATACTTTAAAATGACTGAAAGAGTGAAATTGTGATGTCCCTAACATAAACATGATAAATGCATAAGGTAATGGATACCCCAATTACACTGATTTGATTAATACACATTATATGCCTATATCAAAACATTATATATACCCTATAAATATATACAACTATTATGTACCCCAAATAATTAAAAATAAAAAAGTGAACTGATTATGGACTTAATCACATCTACAAAGTACCTTCACAGCAGCACCTAGATTTGGGTTTGATTAAATGTTAATAACTAGGCACCGTAGCCTAACCAAGTTAACAGGTAAAAAGAACATCACAGTTGCCTGTCTTACTTTGTATCTAAATAAGTAGGAGATGAAAGGCTTTAGCAATCTGTATATCTGTAATGCCTGTATCTCTAGCTACACAGTGTCATTCTTAAAGATGAGTATTTTCTCTTATGAATTTTTTTAATGTTCATTGCTGCTGTATTTGTAATAATCAAAATTTGGAGACAACCAAAATGTCCTTGGATAGGTGAGTAGCTAGACAAGCTGCAGTGCATTCATACCGTGGAATACTAGTCGGGAATTAAAAGGCACAAACTGCTGTTACCACTAACTTGGATGGACCTCAAGGGCATATGCTAAGTGATAAAAGCCCATTTCAAAATGTCACGTGCTGTATGAGGCAGCACTCTAGAAATGACAACATTTTAGAAATGGAGAACAGACTAGCGGTTTCCGGGGCTGAGGGAGGTGGATGTGGTTATCAAGAGGGAGTGAGGAAGGTCCTTGCGGTGATGGAATAGTTCTGCGCCCTGACTGGGGTCCTGGTCACCAATCTAAACATGTGACAGAAAAATAACATAGAGCTACAAATGGGATCTCTCTACCATATTTGCAACCTCCTATAGATCTGGAATCATTTAAAAATCAAAAGCTTAAACAACAGAAATACACAGAACCTGTGCCTAATCTCGAAGTTGGGAAGAATAGGCTAAGAAAGATGGCACATGGAATAGCCATAAATGGAAACAGGGACATAACTGAGAAGCCGTACACACTTCACAGTCTTTGTTTGGCAAAGTCTGTATAAACAAAATTCAAGAAATTGATAGACTTGTAAACAATTTGCAATCCATGGGCAAGTTGTTACAAATCCAGTAAGGGCTATTATATATTAATAAGATATTAAGTGTTGTTAGAACCCTAGGAAACCGTATTTAAGGAGATCGGACTGAGATGTGAAGGAACAGGCCCCGGACGCTCTCATCAGTACATGCTCTTCCTCCAGGTACAGACTTTCAAGCCCCGTGCTTGGATCTCTCTGATATAAAGAGTGATACTGATGGTGATGATGTTGTTGACAACAATCACTATTCATTAAAAAATTCTAGACAGTGTGTTTTTACAAGAGTTTCAAACATGATCTAGTGTTTTTAGCTAGATACGAGTAATAACTGGTCTGGGTCTCCAAGGGGAAGGCATCTGGGTTGCCATGGCAACCTGAGACTGTTTCTTCTCCCCACCAAAGAAGTGCAGCTGGGCTGGATGGGACAGTTAAGAACATATTGGCTTCTAACCCTTCCTCTTCCTCTATTTTCTGGGGCAGAAACTATGGGACACCAAGAGCCTGGGGACACTAACCCTGGGACTTTGATGAATTGCCAGAGGCTGGGGCTGGGCGAGCTGAATATGAGAGGCTCCTGGGGCCTCACTCTTACAGCCTTTTCCCCCAGGAACGTCTCCAGCATCTCGCAGGGAAGACAGCTGTGAGTCCAGAGATAGCTCCCCACTTCCCAAAGTTTTGTACCCTTTTTGCTAACATAGGTTTTGGTGTTTAATAGATCTTCAGTAAATGTTTGCAGAATTGAAGTATAGAATGTTTGCGTGCATCCAAATTTCAAAAGAAGATAAGTTTATCGTTTTTTGGTCTCTTATTAGTTCCTAAATATGACGATGGCTATATTGAAGATACCCAGTTGTTAGCTGACAGCTCAGCTAGAGCACTCTGTATTTTCACCGATTCATTCCCACTCATAATCCCTTTTGTCTCTTACAATTTCTTCCACCTATACCCTACTGACTCAAATTGTACCTTTATAGTCGAACTTCTTACCTATAAGGTGTTTAAGCTTGTTACGAGGTGCATCCCCTGGGGAGAGATAATATTTGATGGTCTGATCAGTCTTTTATATCCTTATTTAAAAGAGGATTGGCTACAGATACAGCAGGAAAATGCTGATGAATGAGAATTCACTAAGAGAAATGCAGAATATGAAAGTCTTCAGTGTTGGCATCAGATTGGATTAAGAAGTAAAAATAACTGCATTCACTGAGTTCTACTGAGCCCGGGGCTCTGACGTAAGAGGACTTTAAAAGGTGACACAAAAGACGTCGAGGATCCCTCGCGTTTGGATTTCTATGTCTAATTGGCTCCGACACAGGCAAATTCCTTTGCCTCATTTCTCCATGTTTCTACAAAGTCCTCTAGTCATGTGTCCACATCTCATCTCATGAATGTTTACGTATCCGGAACTTTAGTCTCCCAATGCCCTGGTGCATGCCCGGATTAGCATTGCGTGGGAACTTGGAGTGGCGTTGGTTCAAGCAACCTCAACTGAGCTCGCTGAACCTGAATTCAGAGACACTCATTTAAATCTTGACTGTGAAACTCGCTCTGTAACTCTCTTAACCTCAGTGTGCCTCAATCATCATCTTTAAAACAAGATATGGTTTGTACCTTAACAACTAAGCAGGGAGTTATAAGGTAAAACTAAATAATATTTTATATAATTTTACAAATATACGAGATTTGTTATTTCAGGTGGCACCTTGCTAAGTGAATGGTATCTCTCAATTCTCCTCCTCTTTGAGGTTCTCCATCAAAAGAAGCATGGCAAGTGGTAGCAATAACAGAGGAGAAAACAAAACAAACAACAATTATAGCTTTATTCATAGAGAAATGACTCATAGCCTTTGAGGAGCTATAATAAAAATTGGGGCCAGGAGACCAAGGAGAGCTGATTATTTGCTGCGCCCTTCTTTCCAATCTGAATTTTAGGACAACACACATAGAAAGCGAGAGAGAGGGAGTGTCTTACGTCAGGCACCCAAAGGATCTCAGGATGATCAGACTAAAGGGGAGAAAAGAGGATGGCTTGCTGCTGGCCGGGGCCAAGCCTGTGCCTGTCACCGCCTGAAAGCAGGAGTTACTGGCACAACTTAGCACATGAGCATAGGAAGCAACCTGGGCCCCTGTCCTTAAAGTGGGGGGTCTGTCCATCTGCTAAATACGGCCTAGGTGGATAGGTGGGGGTATTTTATATTATTAGCATAGGAAATAGAAGAGGTAGTAAAAAGAGCAAAAGAAGACATGAAAGGTACCTCCGATACTCTCTGACACAAGGAGAAGGGGCGTGGGTCCCCACACCTACGGGCCGTGGTCAGAGGGGACGCAAAGGCAGGAGTGCGGCAGCTCGTTCCCCAGCCCACCAAGGGGAGCTCAGATATCACCGTTTTCTAAAGCAGCTGGACTTTAGACTCAGGTTGCACACTTTCTAAATTACCCTGGCTGCTTCTACTTTTTCCTTTGAATTTTGCTAGAAATAGCTCTTCAAATTCATGAGCCTTTAAAAAGGAAGAAAGCCAGTTCCAGGAGAATATCTGCTTTGGTTGTATATTGGTTAGGACATTTTAGATCACCAGTTATAGAAAATTTAAGCCAATTTAACTGAAGAAAACTTGATTCATATAATAAAAAGTTTAGACTCTAGATTTGACTTTAAGTTCAGCTTGATCTAATGGTTCAAATAACTCAGCTGAGGCTTCACTTCTCTGCATCTTTGGCTCCGTCTGCCGCTGCCCTGCCTTCACGCGCAGGCTCCCTGCTGCAGGCCACGTCTCCTTTCCCACTGTGTGCCCGGCGGAAGGGACAATGAAAAGAGAGGGGATGCCTTGCACAAGTCCTGGGGTTTACTCTGAATCGAACCAACTTGGAATACAGGCCTGCCCCGAACAAGCATTCTTACTGAAATCCTGCCACAGGAGAAATCTGAAGAGCTGTTGACAAAAGCAAAAAATAAATAAATGCTGGAGAACCTAAAACAGATATTTCACGATAGAGCCATAGCAAAATTTCCTTTCAAAGGCCATATTTCTATGTTTGGAAATTGTTGGAAGGGAAAATTAAGCAGATTATTGCCTTTCTGGGAATGAAAACTATAGAATTGGCATGATAAATTATTACACACATAGAATGTGAAAAGAACCTCTCCCTGCAGGGAGAGTTTCTGAGGGAAAAGAGGCCAATTTTAGTAGTATCTCTGCTCCTTCAACCTGCCTGCCTGGTGGCAGCAATTACTATCTCCTATTTCCCCATGTATTTCTTTTCTCTCTGCTCTTAGAGGACTTAGTAAAAGTTTATTTGTGTGTGTGTGTGTGTGTGTGTTATCAGTGCATAGAAATAGGACCATTTCTGTTGGAAGAAACCAATCTAACTTCTGAACTACTGAGTAACATGGTATCATTTAGTTCCTGCTGGAACACATTTAACAACAAGGAGACTACTGCTTTGCAAAGCTGCCTTTTCCCTTTCTAGGCATCCCAGGTTGTTATAGTTATAATGATCAAAACCTGTGCACTAAAGCTCAGCCCTCTCCCTCGCGCTGGCTTTGCAGGTATTGGAAAACAGCGTCCACGTGGGCAGTTTGGAAACCTGACTTGCGTTACTCCCTTGCCCACATCTAGTCAATGTTTGTGCTCCCAAGAATGAAAGTGGATGGAGGCAAATCACAATCTCAGGGTGCATTCAGGAACCAAAATTCATGTTTACAAAGGGTTGACAGAAAGCATGTGCGGGGTCCCGCTGGCAGCGGCACCAAGAAAGTTGGGGAAAATCACCGAGAGATCACTGGGAAATGGAGACATCGTCTTCCTGACGAGAAAGAGACAGAAAATATGCAAGAAAAGTACTGAAGCTTCTCAGAATTTGCTCATTTGATTAATCAAACCTTGGTCTTTTTATTTCCTTTTCTCTCTCTCTCTCTCTCTCTACCTCTAGTTAGATTTTCCCACAAATGGTTTGTTCAAATGCAAATGTTTCAAGTCTCTTTTACCCTCTATTTCAATAGAAGAGAAAACAGCCAATTTTCTACTTTTATCTCATCTAAATGGGATGCATTTATTCTTTCCATATGGAAAAAGGCCACTCTTTCATTTTCAGGTAATGTGTATATTCTTATAAGGTGCAGATAGAGTTTTTATTTAAATGTCTGGCAATCCTTATCATTTTTGTACTAGAAATGACAGTGTGTTGTTCTGTGTTCTTAAGTCCCAGGATTGGGATGCAATTCATCAAAATGACACCTATGTAAAGGAGCCTCTCCCCCAGCCCCAGCCTGGCAGAAAATAGCTATTAGTACAATGGTTCAGTAATATTGTACGAGGATTCTGGAGGAACTAACGTTTTTCATTCAAGCATCTTACTTCAAAACATTAACCCTTATTTGTGAATGGCTATACCAACCCTCACAACGGCTCTGTGGCAGAGGTATCTTCATCACCATTTCACAGATTAGAAACTTAGGCTCAAAGAGAGTGGGTAATTGCCTATGTAACACGCAGAGCCAGAGAAAAATAAAAAGTAAATTGAGAAAAGGTCAGAATGTCAGCCTTATGAGCTAGGGGTCAGTTAGTGCTGGATGGTCACCGAGCTCCAGTCTCCGATATCTGGGCAGCTGGCCTGGGAGTGTGTGTACGGAAAGGGCCAGGGGGCGTGGGTGGCCAGTGTGTGTGGAAAACCCGCTACAGCCAGTCCCTTGCCCATCATCTGCCTCACAGAGACTGAGGTCTTTGAGGAAAGCGTAATCATGTGCATTTATGGAAGTGGGAGAACTGGGCCTGGAAAGTAAGTCCCGTGAACAATTTCACGTCACTATCGCAAATATTGCACGAAAGAACCAGGATTTGGCTTGAGGTATTTCTCTCACCAAGAAGAAATGTTAGGAAAGTTGAGTGAGTGCATGAGATGACGTTTTCACCCAGAACCAATCTCTATCACACAGCAAACCCCATCCATCAAAAACCCAAGCTCTTCCTTCTTTTAGGTAGACAAAATTACCATCTATTCTTGCAACAAGCCTATTAAAATTGAGGTATACTTAGCTTCAACAATTTTGCAATCACTTTTGATTGAATGATTTATTTATTGATTCATTCATTCATCAAACACATAGCCTTGTAAGCCACGCATTTGACGTAGAGATAAATGAAGCAAAAATCTTGCTCCCAGGGAAGGCCTGTCTCACCAGAGATGGAAGGTGTTAAAATAGTTAGACAGCAATGGGATAAAGTCATCCAGAAGGAAAAAGAGGAGGGGAATCTTCGCTGAGTGGTTAAACAAACGCTTCTTAAAAAATGTCCTGCAGGATTATTTTCAAGAGGAATTAAATGAAATCAATCAACAATATCATATACCTAATATATGCAGGGGACCATGATAATGGAAAAGGTACAAAGGAATTTAATCATGTGAATAGATCTTCCATTGAGCCCCTACTCTATGCCAGGATATTTACATGTATGTATCCCTCATCCAAGATCAAATTTATTAATCTTGTTTGGAAACAAAGTAGATTAAACTAAGACTCTCGTGTTAAATAAAACAGTAGATTTGAATTCAGACTCACTTCCTCTAGGCAGTAAGACTATGTCCTACCTTTCCACACTACCTCTCCAAAGACCCCTAAATTAAAGGGATTTACACACCAGCTAGAAAGATAAGACTTACAGACAAACAATGGCTCATAATGAGACAATAAATCAAAATTAATGATAAACATAAAGTATATGTTATATACTATTAATATATATTATAGATGCATTAGATGTATATTATATATAAAATGTTACATAATACATATTACACATGAATACAGCTGGAAAAGGAAGCTACTTCTATGGACCATAAAGGCTCCATAACAAAGTTAAAAATTGGGGTCAGCTTCCAAAGACAGGAGAAGGAAATAATACTGCCCCCGACACGCTCCCCTAGAGTCCAGTGTCTGCTGTACGGAAGTTGGAATACTGTGCTCTACACTGACCAGTCTCTGGGGCCATAAGCTCTCCTAACTCTGTGATGACTGTTGGTTCAGCTAAAACGTGTAGGCACTCTGAGTGTTAGTCACTCTGAGAGAGTAAGATCCTGGGATAGTACATTCACTTAATGTTTCTTTATTGCTGTGCTGTGAACAAGTCACCATAAGCCTAGTGGCTTTAAACAACACACACCTGTTATTTTACAGTTCCCACGGTTTAGGATTCTGGGCATAAGTTAGCTGGTTCCTCTACTCAGGTTGTCATCATGCTCAAGTCAAGGTGTCCACCAGGGCTGCGGTTGTGTCTGAGACTTGGGGCTTTTTTCCCCCAACTCACTGGTTATTGGAAGAATTCAGTACCTTGTGGCTGTACAACAGAGGCATTCAACTCCTAGAGGTCATCCACAGTTCCCTGCCACCGAGTCCTCTCCTCAGCATGGTAAGTTGCTTCCTGAGGGCCAGCATAATTATCTGCTTCTTGTCTTTGACCTTGAGACCTTCTAGTGGGCTCATCTGCGTAGGTAATGCCCACCCAAGATAATCTCCCCACTGATTTTCAAAGTCAACCCCTTAGGGACCTTCATTACATCTGCAAAATCCCTCCACCTTTGCCATAAACACTACCTAATTATGGCAGGGGTGTTCCATCATATTCACAGGGCCTGCCCACACTCAAGGGGGGTGGATTTATAAAGGGTGTGACTCTTAGAACCACCTTAGGGTTCTGTCTACCACAGACAGGATAAAGGAACTTTGTTCATTTAACCCATATTTGTTGAGAGCCTATCATTCCTTAGTACTGGGAATATAATAATCTGCAAGGCAAACAAAGTCTATAGCCTCATAAGGCCATGGGAAGCTGTTACAGGATGAACTGAGCCCTGCAAAATTCATATGTTGAAGTCCTAACCCCAAGTATGTCAGAGTGTGACTGTATTTAGAGATAGGGCCTTCAAATAGGTGATTAAATTAAAATGAGGCCATCAGGGTGAACTCTAAACCGACGTGCCTGGTGTCCTTCAAAAAGTGGAAATTTGAACACAGAGACACCAGGGATTGCATGCACAGAGGAGAGACCACAAGAGGACATAGCAAGAAAGGCAAGGAGAGAGGCCTCAGGCAAAGCAACCCTGCTGATGCCTCGTCCTTGGACTTCCAGCCTCCAGTGGGAGAAAACAGACTGCTATTGATTAAGCCCCCTAGTTCAAGGTGTTTATTATGGCAGGCGCATGGGAAACCAGACGCAAAGAATATGACCAGTTACCTGACACTTCAGGGTTACACAGAAGAGTCAAACGGGGTCAGAGATGAATACCATTTTAGAGGCATTGTTTAGGAAAAGGACGGCAGATCTGCAGAGAAAAGAAACTCCTTCCTCCCTTGACCTTGTTCTTTTGGGACTGGACTCTTGGGAGAGTGCCCTAGAGTGCCTCAAGTGATAGGAGGACAGTCTTTTCCACAGGGAGGCAGGGCCCTGTGTGGGATGCAGTGCACAGGTGTCAGGGGAGCCTTGCAGGCGACTGGAGGAACAAGGATGGGTCTGTGGATTCCATGATCTGAAATGTAAGTTACTCTGGTTTCCATTTCTCTCAGCTTTTCAGCCCTCTCCAATATTCTATCCTGGTCCCTGCTGTGCTGCTGGGCTCTGGGGATATTGGGGCTCAGTCTGTACCAGAACAGTTAAAGGGTGCATGCCTGGCAGCCAGCGTGATGATGGCAAGTCTGAAACGTGAAGTCTTTATGGGGAAGGTGAATCTGCACACTGCAAATTCTAGCTGTCCTTGCCCCGTGAAAATGTTCTCTCCCTGCCTTCTCTGGAGGTAGAGGTCATTAATTTAAGTTGATTGTAAATACCTAAAAAATTGGAATATAAGCAGAGAATGGCGTGATCAAAAGCATGAGGCAGGCACACAAAGTACTGTAGCCTGGTGGTAAATCCAGAAGTTTATTGTCGAGGAATGTGATGTAAATAGGTGATTCTAGAAAGATGGGCTGAGGCCTCACTGTGCACATGCTCATAGGGATGAGTTGCTATGTGGAGCTATTTACTTTGTTGATTTATATCTTCATGTCCTCTTTATTGAGGTGTAATCTAAATACCATAAAATTCACGCTTTGAAAGTGTACAATGCGGTTGTCCGTAGGGTATTCCCAGGGCCCTGCAAGCATCACCACCATCCGTTACCTTGTTGCAGGTTGAAAACACAAGCAAGGTTAAGAAGGATCTGGAAAATATCTCAGAAAACATGCCAATAATTCAAGGAACGATAGATATGTAGTGGGTCTTTGAGGAAATTCTTTCAGAAACCATCCTAATAGGGGCATGGTTAGAGTCCAGAAGAAAAATGTTCATTGATTTCACGCCACTTTTAGAATCTTCTCACCTTTGGTGCTGTCTCTGAGACACAAACTGAGCACGGTGCCTGCTACGTTATCTGAGCTCATCAGCCATTGTTGAGTGAATGAATGGACAGTGCACGCTCCTCTGCCAGGGAGTCAGGCCGTGTCGCATGTTCGCGACCGTTTGCAAGGCGCAGTTCATTTCAAGGCGGCTAGAACTGCCCTTGACTTCCTCTCACTGTGCGCCTGGGCCGCTATTGGCAGTTGCATTGTATTTTGCAGATTCAGTTCCTCCACTGTACTTATATTTGCTGTGCAATAATGATTCACGTTTTTTATTATTAATTTAACACCTCTCGTGGTAGGCGTCTTGTCTGGGAGAGATTGTTTCACAATGTCCTTGCTTTTCCCACACACTTTCTTCCCACGCACGTCACCCTGCCTCCCTTCGTCTTCAGACCCTTGCCTTTGAGGATGGACATCGCAGGAGCGAGTGTTGAATTGACATTTCTTTTCTAAGATCTCCTAACTGTTCATATTTCTTCAGAGCTCGGTGTCTCTCTGTCACGGTTATGGAATTCCACACAAGTCTTCATAGCTTTACTTGAACCTCTTCCCGGTACATTTTGCCTTGGATTAGATGCTCCCAGACATGCTGAGTCCGGCTCAGGTACGGAACGGAGCAGACAATTCTGGTTGCAAATTCAACATCTTTTTCCACCTGTTCCTCTTCAGTTCCCCAGGAAGCCTTTTATATTGGATCAGGGGAGGATATTTTGGACATCTTTTATTGGAAAAAAATAAAGAAGTGCAAACCTACTGTTGCCACACTAGGCCTACAAAGAAAACCAGCCTCAGCATGAAAGTGCCCCTGAGCTCAGCGGAGGAAGGAATCCAGGTCTCTTTGACATCAGTAGTGGTTCATCATATCACTTTGAGAGTCTATTCTAACTCTCCACATTTTGCTTTGTGAAATAATTCAATTTAAAAAAAATTTTTAATAATCCAATTTTATTATTAATATTTAAGTTAGAAAGTAAGGAAGTGCTTACATAACAAACCAGTGGGATCTGTCAAAGGAACACAGGGGCCAAATGAAAGCTCTCTGAATGGTCAAAGAAAAAACTAAGCAACAAAATAAATAATGTATTAGATTATAACCCAGAGTACAAAAGAAACATCTATGCGTCCATATTGATATAAATAAATGATGGTATAAGTAAGTAAATGGGGGAGGGGGAGAGAAACCTCTAAATGAATAGACAAGAGAATTCCAAATAGTTTATGTAGATACCACTCCCTCGGGGAGGGGGACCTAACTCCACATCCGCCTGGTGCAGCACTGGCTGCAGAGCGGCTTCCTTCTGAAAGGGGACAGGGAAGAGGAACGTCACCATGGAGAAATGTGACGAGCAATACCCCAGCCTGTGACCACGCTGAGCTCCAGCAGGGAGAAGTCGCATTGATAGTAGCCACCTTGGTACGACATGGTGAGAATGGCACTTTGTCTCTGTGGTCTTCCACCTAAAAACATAACCCCAGTATAACCCCGAGAAAACAACACCAAACAAATCCGTATTTCAGAGTCCAGTACTGCTCAACACGCTCAAGATCGTCAAAAACTAGGGAAACTGAGAAACTGTCACAACCCAAGAAGCCTGGGGAGACACGATGACTCAACGCAACGGGGTCTCCCGGGCGGAACCTCAGAGCCGAGAAGGACACCAGGAAGCCAAGTAGAGTATGGAGTTTCGTCAATAAATCTGTATGGTTCCATTCGTTGTGACAGAGTCACATGTCAACGTACGATGTCAACGACAGGGACACTGAGGTGTAGGTGCACAGGAACCGCTGTACTCTCTGTGCATCGTATCCGTAAATCTAGAACTATTCTGAAAGGTAGTTCAGAGTTCCCATATATTCTTAAAGCTGTCTTTCTGATGAACAGTAGCTCTTATTTTTTAACACGATCACGTGTGTTGGTTTTTTTGTCTGTTACTAGTAATTTTATTTCTCTTTTTTAATAAAGTCAGCTTGCCCCCTCTCAATGTCGTAGAGATATTCTCCCATGTCTGCTAGAAGCTTTGGTTTTTGGTTTTCATATTGAGGTAGATTATATGTCTGGAATTAAGTTTTGTGTGTGATATGAAGTGAGGAATTATCTTACTTTTTTTCTATTTTCAACATCTATTGAAATTTTGTCCTTTGCCCACTATTTGCAGGGCCAGTAATAAGTTTCTTCATGTGGCATGGCCTTACATTTCTAAAGACCGAGGGGATTCGGTCTCAAATGGACCCCTCATCACCCCTCCTGGCAGAGGCAGTCGAGAAAGGCCATCCACCCGTTGTTAGCAAGGGAACACGGGGTCAAGTCAGTTCTTGACTGGACCCAGGCGGCGTCTGCCTGGGCTCTGACAGGCAGCTCCGCTTCTTGGAAAGAAACATGAGTGGTCCCAGGGCAACTGTTCAGCCCCTTTCCTCTTAAGAAAAATAAATCTCTATAAATCTTCAGGGCTTTCCATAACGTGCCCCTAAGCTGTCTTCTAATCTACTGTATAACAATTCTTACCACCAATTCTCAGTGACCTTCCGCCCCTTCCTCGGGGATATCACTTCAGCAACTTCAAACATGACATTCTTCTACCGGAACGTCGTATCCCCCGTGCCTTCCCCCTTCTGGACGTCTCCTGCTCCTTCTCTTCCCCGACTCATTCTTACTCTTCTTTCAAATTTCAGAATAAATAACTCTCCATTAGAAAAGACTACCATAATCCATCAGAGCAAGGTGTTCCGTGCTATAATTTCATTTGTGGTGCTTATCACAATTAAATTTGGTTAATCATGTGCAAGTTTATCATGTTCATTCTTTTCTCCCAATAAACTGAGAGTTTCACAAAATACTTGGTTGAGCAACGTTCTCAAAATCCACCATAGACTCAGGCACACCGTGGACTCTTAAAATACATTTATGGAATAACTGGGGAAAATCTTATTTAAACAGCTGTCACTGGAATTTATTTTAAGAAATTAACTCTAAAAAAAATATATCCTTACAAAAACTCTTTAGGAAAAAGAAGTGCCTAGAACAGAAACTAAATCTCTGAGGGCATAAGTGCTTTAAAACCTACGGCACATTGGAGGTGGATGAATTGGTCTGAATTATGAATTTGCAGAGATGGCGGTGGAAGGAGAATGAAAATGCAGAGGGGGTCGGGGGTGAGCTGGGCGGACTGGGAAACAGAAGGTAGCAGATTTGTCTAAGGACCTAGAATCTGTCTAAGAATTACGAGTTCTCCTCCTCCTTGGTGATATACCTTTCATTTAATATCCTCCACCTCTCCAAAGCGATGCTCACGACCACCTCCCCAGTGCTGGCCTGGTGCAGTGGTGGCAGTGTTTGTGGGCATGGACATCACCCAGCGGAGGCCCAGGCTGAGCAGAACAGGCTGTCCAGGACAGCGATGACCTTCGACTGACCTGCTACTGCAGTGGAAACCAGAGCTGCTATATTTGTTGATATAACATCGCCCCCGCCCAGAAATTCAATCTAAATATTAGAGTGCTGAGAGACCCGTGGCATTTCGTTCAAGGCCCACTGTGATTTGAAACCTTCCTGACTCTCTCTCCTTTTGACCTCATGACATCCCAGCCCTCTGGTCCACATTGCCCTGTCCCCAGCCCACTTCAGGGCCTGCAGCTCTCCTCCTGCCTGTAGTGCTCTCCCAAGGGAACTCCTCCGGTCACCTCAGACACTGGCCATGCCTGACCACCACGTTTAGAAGTGGACCCCTCCCCGAGTCATGCTTTATTGGCTTACCCTGTTCTGTTGCCTGCCTGCATTTATCTCTGCCTGATATTGTTAATATCTATTTTATGCGTCTGTTTCCTCACATACTACATACAATGTGCTTGTGAGGATGGGGAATTTTCCATCTTGGTCCCCATGGTATGCCCAGAATCTAGTAAAGTACCTGGTAAACAGTAGGTTCTCTCTAAGTAATTGTTGAATAAATGAAATAATCTTGGTTACAAATGAATAATTGAATGCATGAATGAGAAGGAAAGGAACCTTCTAATAAGTAATTGAAATTACCTGTAAGAGTCTACGGCCATACCACTCTGAACGCGCCCAATCTCGTCTGAAATTAGCTGTAAGACACGGGAACTGGAACTCAAGGGAATAATGCTTGTGTTTGTCATTCTTTCTGATCTTCCCATTCATTTTCCCTCCCTCCCTCCCTCCCCCACCCCCCTTCTCTTGGTTTGTTTCCGCTTTTAAGCACAGGTGCCCAGACTGCAGGTAAAGTGGCCGGCCACCTTGAGTACCGAGCAGGAGCCCTAGCTAGGGTGCAGTGCGTGCGTCTGTGTGGCTGTGCCACGTGCCTGTCTGCCAGCCTGGCAGCCGGGATGTTCATAGCAGGTCTTCCGGATGGCACTGGAGAACACAGTCATGCCCAGGTCAGTAAGCGAGTGCCCCCGGTGTGTGAGTTGGGAATCACTTATGTGTCTGTGTTGAGAGGGGACCTGAGTCTTTCACACGCTGGGGTAGCTTGAGATAAAGTTTGCGGCTGTGTGGCAGCTGGAATCCACCCTCTGTCAACGCCTCGTGCGAGTGGAAGCCCTGCGTGGAGGCGGAGTCAGACTATTTTTAGAGTTGGAAAATGTTTCACAAGAAATGTTTAATACAGATGTCACTACACTGGTGGCACTGAAGACTCATATGCCAGCTTCACATGTGTGTAAGTGAGCGCGCTCTGGAGCTGCTGAAAGTGAAATTCTACTTGGTTTTTAAAATCAATTCTTTAAAGCACGTGGCTCTTTATCCGTGATATGCACAAAGGTTTTACTCTTGCCTTTGATGGCAGTGCATGTACATAATTAAGCATGGTTTCTTAGTTTTTAAAATCTTAATTTGGGAAATCTAAGAGAAATATGGAATCTGCCAACATTTTTTTTTTTTTTGAGACAGGGTCTCACTGTGTTGCCCAGCCTGGGCTCAGTTGGTGACCTTCCTACCTCAGCCTCCCAAAGTGTTGGGACCACAAGCACGAGCCACAGTCAGTATTTTCCAGTGTTTCAGTTCACTATATTATGCTTCTACTCAAACTATGACTCAAAGCGGGTATTTTTTAAAAACATATTTTCTTGACCAGGTCTTCTTAATGTCAATATGAGATTTTCTTATGACCGAGGAGCATGTAATGCAAAGATGATCACAGTAGTATTACTGAACATCACAATCTTACGTAATATTCATCCTTTTCCATAATGACACCTAAAAATATGGGCCCAAAGTGTTGCTCAATTTTTTACAATTGTAATTAATGAGGAAATTCATTAATTACATTCATTCATTGTAATTAATGAGGAAATTCAACACAGAATTTATACAGCCATTTCCGCTTCTGTATAGGAGACAGGAAACATTGGCGAGAAAAATTAGAAAGTCACAGCAATTAGTCCAGGTCATGTCATATCTATGTGATACATACTTTTGAAAAAGAGAACAAAATATGAAAAGAAGGAAATTATAAAAAATATTTCAAAAACATTACTCAGCCTTGGAGAATACAGAGCTCTAGCCCAGGGTCAGCAAACTTCCTGCAAAGGCCCAGAGAGCAAATGGTTTAGGCTTCATCGGCCACATCCACATTCAGTCTCTGCCACGACGACCCAACTCTGCTATTAGAGTACACAAGCAGCAACGGACAATCCAGAAATGAAAACGTCTGGCTGTATTCCAGAAAGATTTTATTTATTGATGTTGAAATTTGAATTTTATACAATTTTCACATGTCATGGAATCTTTCTTCTTGGCCTCCTCTTGCTCTTCCCCCTCCTTCTCCCCATTTAAAAATGCAGCAAGTCGTTTAGATTGTGGGCCAATCAGAAATGCAAGTGGTGGGCAAGATTTGCCCCCTGGACTATAGTTTCCCAACTCCAGATCTAACCTCGAAGGCCCCACCCATGGCCCAGCGCAATGTATGGAAACACACTGACACTAGCACCATCCACCCCTGAGGAATCTCAGACACCAGGGACAAAGGCAGGACATTTTAATGTTTGGTTTCAATTTGGTTTTGTTTGTAGAAATTCAACACAAATTGTTGCAAGTATGTGTGTGTGTGTGTGGTGTGGTGTATTTGTTTTTTTTTTATTTTATTGCTTTACCTTGACAAAATGATTACAAAATTCACATAAAAGTGTAGGGGCAAGAATAGACAACCCAATTTGGAGTAAGAAAAAAAGATACACACAGAGACAATAAATGAGCGTCATTTCTAATAATTGAAACCCTGAATATACAAATGGACAATGGCCAAAGCATGTATGAAAACAGATCGCTGACCCACAACCCACAGCATCAAAGCCAGGTACCAAGCCGTTACCTACAGAATCCAGCCGGGGAAGCCAGCCTGTTACCTGCAAGCCAGGCATGTGAGAAATTGGACCCCTATCTCTAGTAACCAGTCCAAGAAGCTGATAATAACCCCTATAACGAAATGGCCAGGACTTGATTCAACTCTGACAGCTTCCCTAAATTTTGCTCTTGCTTCTAACTCAGGACCAGCCAGAAAAAGCCAAATACGATCCCCTAACCAATCACATAGGGTACCCCCTTCCTGTTAGACCACCTACGGGTTGCCTGTGCCAACAGCCTCCCTCAGGGCATGCCTGGCACTCCTTGCTGTCCACTGCAGAGTCCCCCAGCCTGCCCTTGAGTCTTCTCCAGAGCTCACGTGGTGGTGGCTGCCTCTCCCGCTGCTGCAGCAAACTCCATCACAGCCTGTGCCTGTCTTCTTTGGTCGGTCTCCATTTATTTCCACATAATGAAAATTTGGAGATACATCCATTGGTAGAGTACTTTATAAATAAATTGTGATTAATCCATACAATGGAAATTAGCTGAGAAAGGATAATTTTGTGGCAATTGCCACCCAGTAAGACAAATGTGACTTTTTTTTAAAACAAATTTCCCTTAGAATACCTTTGAAAAGAGACAAAACCGTGGTATTTTCAAGAGGCTTTATTTCTGCACTCCAACCATGGCCGTTGTGGACTTTCCAAGTCTGCAACCAGGCAGCTGATCAGGCAGCTGATTCTCACTGGGAGAGTGCTAAGCCCATCCACGGGCTGCACACCCTGTCCATACCTCCCACTCCACCCCAGCCTTCAGAGAGGAGAAAATAATGAAAAGCAAATTAGCAGGAAGTCTGCGAGAGTGTTTCTTCCATTCCACAGCCAGACCGCCCACGGTGTCCAAAGGTCAAAGCTCTGGATTGCGACAGCACTTGGCATTGTTGCCTGCGAAGCAGCAGCAGGCAGGGGCGATGGGGGAGGGGGTAATGTTGACACATCAATACAGGATGACCTGTTAACTCTGAATTTCAGATACTCCGTAAGTGTTCTTTTTTAATGTAAGGTATCCCAAATATTGTACTGAACACAGTTACACTGCAAATTGTCATTTGTGTACCCAAAATTCAAATCTATCCAAGTGTGTTGTACTTTTATTTGCTAAGTCTGGCAACCCGAGGGGGCAGGGTGACACTGACATTCTTCTAGCCCTTTTATGGAACACTCACAACCAAGGCTGATATTCTCACTGTGGTTACTTAGAGCTGTGCTGTTTAATTTCTAAATGTTTGCTTTACTTGTTTTAATTTTCATTTATTTATTTTTATTTCAAAATATTAAGAGGGTACAAATGTTTTTGGTTACCTGTATTGATTTTGTTATGCTTGAGTCAGGGATATAAGTGTGTTCATCACCCAGATAGTGCCCATTGTACCCATTAGGGAGGTTTTTGTCCATCCCTCCTCCCTCATTTTCCCTGCTTGATTTCCACTGAGTTTTACTTACATCTGTGCACGTGTGCTCATTGGTTAGTTTCAATTTAATAGTGAGTATACATGTTGTTTGTTTTTCCATTTTTTAGATACTTCACTTAGGAGAATGGTCTTCAGTTCTATCCAAATTGTAAAGGCCTTAATTCATCCTTCTTCATGACTGAGCAGTATTCCATAGTATATATACACATTTTGTTAATCCACTCATGAATGATGGGCACTTGGGTTGATTCCACATCTTTGAAATTGTGAATAGTGCCGCTATAAACATTCAAGTACAGATGTCTTGTCCTTTCAGTAAATACCCAGTTGTAGAATTGCTGGATTGAATGATAGGCTTACGTTAAGTTCTTTGAGGAATCTCAGTACTGTTTTCCATAGAGGTTGTACTAATTTGTAGTCCCTTCAACAGTGTGTGAGTGTTCCTTTCTCTCTGCATCCATGCCAGTGTCTACCGTTTTTGAACTTTTTAATAAAAGCTATTATAACAGGAGTAAGGTGATGTCTTGTTGTGGCTTTAATTTGCGTTTATCTGCTGAGTAGTGTTGTTGAACATTTTCTCATATTTTTATTGGTTATCTGTCCACCTTCTTTTGAAAAACTTCCGTTCATGTTTTTCCCCACTTTTTCATGGGGTTGTTTGTTTTTTTCTTGCTGAGATCCTTATTTGTAGATTCTGGTTATTAGCCCTTTTTTGGATGTGTAGCTTGCTGAGAGATCTTCTTTTACTACTTTAATAGAATGCTAATGGCTCTTCAATGTCCTTTCAAATTAAGTACATCTATAAAGTAAAATATAAAATGAAATGAACAAATATTTGATGGATATCTGCTATTTTATAGGGTCCAAAATGGGACAATAAAGAAACGTGCTTTGTGGGAGTTCTGGAGCCAGTAATGGTGGAGTAACTTACATGGGACTCGAGGTCACAAAGATAGAAAAGTCACGGAGGTGCAGGGAAGAGCAGGCGGGCAGGGACAGGGCAGCAGTTGGCCTTCGAAAGAGGAGGGCCACCTTCGCTCATGTTTATGAAGCTTTTCCCCTAAGTGTATGCCTCAGTCCCAGGGCACCACGCAACACGAGCACACAAAGAAAGCAGAGTTCAAGATGACTGGAGTAATTGGAAATTGAGGGAAAATCCTGGACCAAAAGAGCCACAGCTCTCCTCAGATTCTCACGTGACATGTGCACTATGCACGTGCAGGCAAAACTCCGAGGAGCCCGAGGAAAGCAAGAGTTTCCACACAAAGGAGAAAGAGTTTTGAGTCTAAATCCTACCAAATTAGAGGGTCTTGATAATATTGTCAGCTTTCCACCAATGTGCCCTTTCAAAGTGTATAAAACCAAGCCCCTACAAGTTCAAATTGTCCAACCAGTGATATAGTGAAATAACATCTATAAAGTTCTGAAAGAAAGAAAAATCTTAGATTTCTATGTCCATGAAAATACCCTTCAAAAAGTAGGGCAAAACAAAGCATTTTCACATAAACAAACACTGAGAGGCTCCACCTCCAGCAGACCCGTTATAAAGCCTTCAGGAAGGTGTAACAATTACAAATACATATGCGTCTAATGATGGACCTTCAAAGTACATGAAACCAAAACCTACTAAAGGGGATAATGGATAAATTATCTATCATAGCTGGAGATTTTAACGCCCCCCTCTCAGCAATTCATTTAGCAATTGTCCAAAAATCAGCAAATATATAAAAGATTTGAACAGCACTACAATTCAATTAGGCCTGGCAATTACAGAGCACTAGACTCAATGGCTTCAAAATACACATTCTTTTTTCAAGTGCTCATAAAATGTGCAGACCATATGCTGAGCTATAAAACAAGTCTCAGTACATGAAAAATATTTGAAACCCTACAGCTCTTGTTCTTTGAACGCAAACAAGTTAAACATTAACATTATAAGATTCTTAAAATATTGGAAATTAATTGGCACTCCACTAGAAGCCCTGGTTTAAACAAGAAATCACAAGGAAATTAGAAAATAGTCTAAACTGAATATTTATGAAAACATGACATATCAAAATTTGTGAGATAGAGCCAACAGCCAAAGCATAGTCAAGACAAAATATATAGTTTGAATAACTTATAATAGAAAAGAAGATTTTCAAGCCAATTAAGTTTACATTTCAGCATTTTCAGTATTCAGGGAAATGTAATATAAAACTACAATGAGATACCATTTAAAATGACTAGTAGAACTAAAATTAAAACAACCAACATTCTCAAATGTGGATGAGAATATGAAGCAGCCAGAACGCTCACATATTTCTGGGTGAGAATGTATAATACTACCACCACTATTGAAATCTGTTTGGCAATTGCTTATAAAATAAACACTTACCCTATGATCCCATAATTTCACTATTAGATATGTGCCTAAGAGAAATAAAAGCATATGTCTACAAAACGATGTGTACAAGAATGTTAACAGCAATTCTATTTACAAAGCCCACAGTGGAAACAAACCAACTGCTCACCAATAGGACAATGGATAAATACATTGTATTATATACAGAATACTACTCATCAGTTGAAAAAAAATTAAACTACAAATATAACACAACTACACGAATGAATCTCAGAAATATTGTTTTGGAATTTCAATAAAGAAATAGACTAGACACAAAAGATTATGCTGGGTGACAGAAATAAGAAAATGTTTGCCCATAGGAGATTGGGCTTTAATGAAAGTGGGGGTGAGGAGACCTTGTATGTTGATGGAAATATTATATTTTGATCAGAGTGTTGCTACCAGATCCAAAAAAATCAAAATGCTAGTAGATGCAGACTTTTGAAACTCCCATAATTCAGAGTTTCTGCATCTTCTTCTGTATAGTCCATTTATTTAGGGCTCTATTCTGTTTTTTCTGTACACTCCATAGTTCATTCCCCACCCTAGTCTCAAGATCAAAACTGTCAAAGGGTTCTAGCTTCAGCCACATCCTCCATCATCATTCCTCCAGTTATTTTTAATTAACTGTGAGATGAAAGAAAACAATAGTAAGAATACTGAATAGTGTGAAAGGGCATTTACTGACTATTAATGTGCAGACTATATAACACCCATGGAAAGAAGGGAATGAATAACAAAGGCAATAACATTAATGAGAGCTAACTTACTGAGTACTTAGTGTGGACCACATATTTTCTAAGCACTTTTCATAAATACCATCAATTAATCCTCTCAAGAGTCCTGTGAGGTAGTTATGATCATTTTCCCCATAACAAAAATGATAGCATTATATTATGAAAAGCATAAGTTGCCCAAGGATACACAGCTAGTAAATGGTGGAGTTGGGATTTATGACTTGGTATCTAGTTCCAGAGCCTGTGTCGTTAACCCACTATGCTCTCAAGCAATGTGGTCCACTGTGGCAGGCACTGGCTGCCAATGTCTATTTAAGTTTTAGCTAACTTAATTAAAGTTAAGTTAAATTAAAAGTTAATTTTTAGTTACAATGACCACATTTCAGATGCTTAATAGCCCCACATGTGGTTAGTGACTATCCTATTGGACAGCATAGATATAGAACATCGCCTAAAATATACGATAAGCTCCCTTCCCAAATCAGAGGCTGATTTTTGCATCAAGTATGTCTAATTCCACGGTGAAAGTAAGGTCACATTAATGCACTAATTCAAAATTGGCTTATTAACTTCTTTCCAGCTCTCACAAAGCCTCACCTCCTCTGTTAAGTATCTGTCCACATCATGCTTCCAGAAGGTGCCCCATGTGCTGCTGGCAGGCCACCATCCAAAAATCTCCACTAGTCATGTGGGGGGCACCATGTACTACTGAGACACTAATACTTGAGAGAATTGGGGGTAAATCAAATTTGGCGGGAAGGAGAAGTGGGAAACGCATGGGAGGCCTATGGCATGCTTGTTTTTGTATCATATGCTCTTCAAGTCACCCTAAAACAATATTCTTAAGTCGGATGCTTTCAGAATTACCTTTTACTTTTCTTTGAAATATCTCTCCACCTGATTTTGTCTCTGTCCCTCTGTTTCTGTTTCTTATTAATTTTTTCTTTTGTACTTAAGTGTTGTGTTTGTGTGTGCATGCACATGTGTGTGCCAGCGTGCAGTAAACCTAGACCTAGAATGATCTGAGAAATGATGAACATGCTGTTCTGAGAATCCCTACCCTCCTCTGACCACTATGCTGAAGTCCCTGGGTCGTGGGTGCTGTTCCAACATGCTTTGCATGAATTCTTTCTTGGCGGGGGCAGGGGAGGGACCCTCAGTTCCCACAGACCAAGACTTCTGCTGGGTCTTTCCCACTAGCTCTCTGGTTATGCATTGTCACAGCACTGGCTAAAGCTGAGAGGTCCCCTTGGACCTTATAAGGGCACAGTTGCATCCACATCCCTCAGAAGATGGCTCACCATGCTGCATTCTTAGCTGTCCTGACAGTATGTCTTTGAATGACAATGAGACTAACCCATTCCCTACAGGTCTGATAGTCAGTAAGGGTGAACATTCAGTGCCCCATTTACGGCAATCATCTTGGGTCTTCTTACTTTGCCTTCATCTTTATTTATTAATCTGAGTTTCTTTTCAATTCATTGTCAACCAGGCATTTTCTCTTTTTAGAGCTTCCTGTACTTTAGGTTGGAGGAAAACTTCAGCTTCTAATTTTATATACTAGTTTGTCTAAGTATATAGCTTATACTCTTTCTAATTCCTCTAACAGTCCATTGTTTCCAAAATTCAGTCTCCACCGTCCCTCTATAGAATGGCGCCCCCCGCAGCCTGAACCTGGTCTCATCACTGGGGAGGTGGACAGCAGTCTCAGCTTGCTGGCCAACGATACTTCCTCAAGGAATGCACAGGGAGGCAGAACAAGCGCTTTTATTACCCAGAAAGTGAAAATACGATGATTTAGCATTAATGTTCTTCACATTTGTAACTGTGCCACCTGGACAAATGTGAAGACCCCGTGGAAACTCAGCAACTGGTGAAAGATTCTGAGTGGGGAGTGATGCATCTGCAACTGTGTTGCCCAGGGCTGACTGGGCTGACGAGCACCCCAGGACTGGTCTGAAAAGGCCAGGGCTCTCACAGCTGCTGTGCAGCAAGTAACTGGGGAAGAGGAAAAATGCATCTTTTCATGAAGACAGGTGGCTACAGTTTGCAAAAACATTATCAGTAAGAAAACCCTGAAGAAATGGGATGACTTGACTGGAAGAAGAGAAAATAAAGCGGCAATGAAAAGAGGTACGACTAGGAGTGGGAGTCACTTTGCTTAAGGGATACTTTCTCTTTTCCATGCCTGCAGTCCTCACAGCAAAGCCATTCCTGGAATAGGTAGTTCTCATTTTACAAAAGGTAAACTAAGATTCAGAGAGGCCAAAGGACTCGCCCACCATTCTGCAGCCAGTGAGCAATGGGACTGGAATGGGACCCTGCCTGCCGGGCCAACACTCTTCACTGCCCACTATTGCAACTACACCAAATGGAGGGGGTTTGTAAATAGTTGGGTGGACACTCAATTTTTTGTGTGTGTCTGAATAGCAAGTGACTTAGAGTGTGCACACTTTACAGTGATTTTTCATCTATTATGGTCATAGATTTCTTGAGAGTCTAAAAAGATGAACTTGTTTCCAGAGAAATGTACTTACGTGCATGTGTGTGTGTCCTTATTTCACATACTTCCCATACAGTTTTGGAAGGTTCTTACATAGCCTGAAACCCATCCATGAACAATGTAGAAAGTCATGGTAACAGTTTTTCTTTCCTTCACAAGCAACTATTAAGTGTCGTTTTATTCTACACTGAGAAAATTGAGGCTCTGAAATGTTGTAACCTTCTAAAATACACAATTCTGATGTAGCTGGTGACAGATGGATTTATGCCTGTGCACATCGGGCACCATGCCCTGCCCACTGCTTCCTATCATGGTCACCAAGAGCAGTGATGCTCAGACGTTTCAGACTGGGGAAAGTGTGTATGTGGAATGTGTTGCGTTTTATAGGACAGCACAAAATATTAACTAAATTCCATAGTATCTTCTGGATTTTAAGATAGATGTCAAGTATTTATAAAAATATATGAAAAATGTTAAAGTCAAAATATTCTATGAATTAACTTTTTTCCTTTATGAAAAAAGTCATTATTCAATTTAAGGAGACAACTATCAATGGTTCATAAATATTTGCCCAGATATGGATTCGAGCACAAGGTTAATCTTGGCCATCATGCTTCCCATGTTCATCTTCATGCCTAGAATATATATTTGCCAGAATGATAAAGAGAAGATCAATAAGAATAAATTTAAACTCTTACAAAAATCTTTTATATATATGTGATATTCGCTCATCTATTTTTTCCATTAATATTTGTTAAACACCTACTATATGCCAGCCCTGTGGTAGAGTCTAGGGATCAAAGGAGTAAAGAATGTATTATCTGGCCTCAAAGGTTTTGCAGCCTTATAGAAATTCTTTAAGAAAGAGCTACGGGCATATAGACAAGAAAAAGGTATGGTTAATTCATTTGCTGTTGAGATGAATATCACTGCTTACAGGAAAAGTGGAAGCCATTGCTTCAGCAGGAGACAGGACGGTTAGCTGGAGAAACGCCACCCTTGTGCTGGGACTTGTGGCACCAAGCCTGCATCAGGGCATTTGTGTGACGTGAAGCAGTGAAAACCAAAGTGGCTTTGACCTGTGCCTCTCAGGCTCCAGGTCCTCCTCACACGTGTCACTCATAGGAGATTCCACATAGAATCATTTCAGTGGAAAGTAGTGCATGTAAATACGTGTGGCCACAGAAAAACACATGGAGAAGGATCCGGAGTAGTGTCCTGTGGGGCTGGGTCTTACTGAGATCATTTACTCCCCATTCCCTCCTCCCTCCTCCTCCACCTCTTGTTCTTCCACTTCTGCTCCTGCTCCTCCTGCTTTTTTCTTTATAAAAGTTACATATTTTCCTTTTTCACCTGCTTCTTTCTTTTAGCCTTTTTATTTCAAAACATTTCAAATGTACAGAAAAGCTGAAAGGAAAATACAATGGACACCTAAAAGTCATCATTATATTTGTTGCTTTTTAAAATCTTTCTGCATATCCTCCTCACCCCATTTTTTTCTCAAACTCTTTTTTCCCTCCCGCCCTCCCTCTCGCCCTGTCTTCATTTATCTCACAGTTGTATCTTTCAAAATGAAACTGTAGACATACTCCCAATTTACCTCTAAATACTTCAGCATGTAACTGTATAACAAAAAGGAATTGAGCATTGGTAAATATGGTAAATATTCTCTGGGAGGCAAACTATATTAGCATTTTACCAGTCATCCTAACAACATCCTGTTACACCCTTATTACAGAAAAAGTATCCAAAATCTAATCAAGAGCCTCATCTTGCCAAACACCTTTGGCCTCTTTTGATGTGTGACTTTCATGACATTGACACTGACATTTGTGAATGGGCCTGTTTTTGTGTGAAGTCTTTAAAATTCTGGGTTTGTGTCATGATCAGATTTGAGTTGAACTTGTTGTTGACAGTTGTGTGGTCCCACTGAAACTTACCGGAAGGCAAACGACTTCAGTCCACCTGGCAGTGGTGATGATCAGTGAGGGAGCATCCACTAGGCATCATTGAAGAGGTACCTCCTTCCGCTGTAATTAATAAATAAGATTTAGGGTGATACCTTGAGCCTTTGTGAAAATCATTTGGCCCAAATATCTTGCACCCAATCATTTATTATAAGTTGATAATCCTTGCAATGATTACAGTGGAGGTTTAAAATCGAGATTACATAATTCTATCATCCCTTCCATATTAATTAGCTAGTATCTTGTGCTTCAGTTGCCAACCAGTTTAGGGCCATGGCCTGTTAGGCTGTTAGGGACCATGCCTCAGAGCTCCCCCACACCCACCCCCCACGCCCGCCAGGGAAAAATAGCCTTCCACGAAACTTGGGCACAGCAGGAGGTGAGCGCCTGCGCCAGCAAAGCTTCTCGTCTGTATTTACAGCCACGCCCACTCTCCTCCCCATCGCTCGCATCACCGCCTGAGCTCCGCGCCCCCATTGGTGGAAAACTGTCTTCCATGAAACTGGTCCCTAGTGCCAAAAAGGTTGGGGACCACTGCTGTGAAGAATACCCTTCCACCATTTTTCCTTACTATCACTATGGAGTCTTATTTTTGTTTTATATGCTTATAATTCATTAATTTCATTAATATCATCATCTTTATTAATTTTTAATTAATTCCTTAATGGCCTGAATTTGGCGAATTTTTTTTTTCATTTTTGAGCATTCTCTTACACACCAATATATTCCAGAAGTAACATATATTTTTCTTTCTCCAGACCTGGAATCTGCATTTTCTTCAAAGCTCCCTAATTCTTCTCATGTGTTATTTCATTTAGGGAAAATTGCAGGACAGTACAGAAAAGCTTCCCTCTGAACTGAGATGATGTTGAAATACCAAATAATGATGGGGACGAGTCTAGCTTGGTGAGTTAAGTGAGTTTATCAGAGGCTGCTTACACAGGGCCTGCACACTGGATAGCGCAGGACTTCTCTGGGGAGTGAAATCCCCACTGCCTCTCCGTTGTGGCACCTTACATTTCTTTTTAGTGAATGGCGAGGAGTCTTCCCCGACGCCGTTGTATGTACACAGGCTGAGTGTGTTAAGCATGAGCAGTGTATCCACCATGTGTCTTCATGCAACCCATGTTGTATTAATGGTATAGTTTTCCTGTGGGCGGGGATTTTATTAGCAAAGTGAGCTAAAAGGTACTATAGGCCAGCGACAGCAGTTACGAGCAGTCTCACCTGGTTTACAAGGACTGGCCTACAGGTGCCCCCAGGCCTTGCAGTTTTTCTGGGGGCTTCCTGTGTTTATCTTGAGCCACTGCTTTTCTATTAACTCTTGGACGTCAACAGTTTGCAATGGGAAACCTCTCTCTTCTCCCTCATATTTCAACCAAAACTGGAACACTAGGTATGCTCCTTGCTACTGGACTCTCCCCTAACCTCTTTTCAGTGACTTCCTGCTGATATTTCCAGTTACGACCTTTGTTCTGGATTTGAATCTCCCTTCCCCCACCAGGACAGCGTGGACACACAGCAGCTCCCATCTCTGTCTGTCTCTCCGTTTCCCCTTCTATAGCTACTCATCCTATCTTACAATGAGCAAAAACCAATCCTTCGAGAATCACTACATCAAGACCACTACTGACAATAAACATACTAAATAAAGTTCTCTCTATGTCAGCAAGTATTTCTGATCCTTTGAGTATACCCCACTGAGGGTGGACAGAGGGTGTACTCTGCTCAAAAGTAATACAGACTACATCATTATTGTGTACTATCAATTTGACATAGTTGAATTAAATTTTTGTTTGTTTTTAATATGAGGTATTTCCTTATGTGTGGTTTTTGGTTTAACTTTTTAACAAAATAGCTTAATACTTACATGGTTCAGAAATCAAAACTACAAACGTGCACAATGAGAAATGTCCATGTGACCCTGTCTATTCCTGCCGCTCCCGCCGACCTCTACCTATCCCAGGGAATCATTTCAGTACTTTCTGTCTTATCCTTCTGTGTTTATTTTTGAAAAAAAAATGTTAGAAAGTCTCCCTTTTTCTTACACAAAATCTACAGGTGTATGTGTATGAATCTATGTGTGTGTTTGTATCTTACTTTTTAAATTTAAAATTCCCGTAGTGATTACGTATCAGTTAATAGAGATATTCCTCATTCCTTTGTTTTTAAACAGTGGTAATACATCATAGTGTATTTAACCAGTCTCCTGCAAATAAGAATTTTTTGATTTTTGTATTATTTTGCTACTAGACATAATACTGGTTGTGTTTATAATAACCAATATAACAGCAATACCATAATAGGAAACATCATATGTACAAGGAGTGACCTCGTACATATGATGTATTGTATTTCTGGAGGCACATTTTCAAGGTAAATTCCCAGAAGCGGCAGTTCTGGGCCAAGGGATCAATGCGTTTGCAGAACGGTGAGATGCTACCGAATCCTCCTTTTCCTGATGGGTTTCCCCTGCGTTCACATCAGCAGTGTAGGAGAAGGACGATTTCAACACCAAATCCCAAACAGAATATTCGTTGAGCCTTTGACGATTTTCCATCCGATAGGTAGAAAATGACATCCCGGTGCAGTTATAATTTGCATGTGCATAAAGGAGTGAAGTTGAACATCTTTTTCATATATCTTAAGCATTTGAATATTTTTCCTGTAAATTTTCAGTGCCTCCCCCCTCACATTTTTCCATAAGGTTTTTGGTCTCTTTTGTTATTTTTAACAGTTCCTTATATATTTGGGAGCTAGTTTTTTTATATTCAATATAAGTTTAAAACACTTTCTGCCAGTATGTTGTCATGTTGTCTATCTTTTTGACGTTGCTTATGTTTACACACACACACACACACACACACGAGCATATGCAGAAACTTTTCTACATGGTCAAATGTATCCATTTTTCCTTATTTCACAGGAGTTGCAGCCTGTTAATAGCATGAGGGTAACCGAAGTGAATCCCTGAGTCGAAGGCATGCAGCTTCCAACCAGAGAGCCCAGAGACAGCAGAAGCAGCCACGGGACGAATGCACAAGGGTTCTGGGACAGGTGTCCCCCACCGTGCCTGTGGATGGGAAGGACAAACGGGCTTGTGAAAATGAAGGGCTTAGTGCGGTGGAGAGGTTCTAACCAAAGGTAGAACTCTGGGACTGAAAACAGTTTGAGGGTGATAGTAATGGAAATTAGATCATTAAGATGGAAAACAAATCTCTGCACATCTTAAAATCAAGGTCCCAGGCATTCATCTTTGTAGTGTTTATGCATTTAGCATCTAGAAAGTACTCCGTAAATGCATTAGGAATGGAGGGAATTGGGTCTATAAGAGAACAATGAGGAACAACCACAGCAGTGGAGTGAAAATATTAACAGTACTAATTTAGATGCATCCTTGGGTATGTACTCTTAAGTAAATCTGTTTTCTTGAATGTTCAATACAAATTTCATTTTAAAAAAATCAATCTCCACATTAATCCACACCGGCCATGCAGACAACAAGGCTTTGTTTTTCTAACAATAAAATCTCTCTCAAATGTATCAGGGCAAGGGAGTTGGAGAGAGCTCTTGTTTTTCTTTATTCTCACAGCACCGGGCATTTTAATGCCCAAGAAGAGGCTGTCAATACATCCTTTTGGATTTCTAAACTGGTCCTCTGATCTCTAGAGAAACAACCAGTCACCTGGATTTTGAGTACCTGCCTAAGTCATTTTTGTTGTTCTAAAAGTCAGCAGATTTCTTAACGTCAGACAGCAGGCAGGCCCCTGGCTGGCGAAGGTGGCATGCTACGGGGAATTGGCGAACCACGCTTGAAGGGAAGCATTTTGCAGGAATCCCTTTTCCTTCTAAAACCGAGCTCTTGGCTTTTGAAATAAGAGGAACTTTTCTTCAGTTATTACTGAGTTTCCTTTCGGTCAAATGTATGCATTTTTGCACAGCTGGCCCAAGACCATTTCAAGATACGATCAGCACAAACACAAATATTTGCCAGCCCAGCTCATGAGTCACAAAAAGCCAGAATCCTCCTGGCAAACCAGGGCTTCTGTTCCTTCCTTGGCTTGGTTTCTCCCTCATGGACAGAGTTCACTGCTGTGTCCAGCTGGTTCTCACGTCATTTCAACACGCATCACACAGGATGGATGTATGATTAAGCAGTCCTGACAGCCTTCCGCAAGGCACATTACATCAGTCTTTGCTCCTTTGTGGGTATCAGAGAGGCAGCTCTATGCTGATGATTCCAAATTTTGCCCTTCAAGAAAGGAGATTGGCTATAAAAAAAAAAAAAAAAAAAAAGGAAAGGGGATTGGCGAGGGGGAAGAAAGAAAAACAAACAAAAAAAAGTTCTAGTTTGTTCATGTGAGCTCTGTCAATCTAAACTTCCATGTCTACAACTTCTTACCTTTGCTGACCAGACATCATGTCACCAGACACCACTGTTGGAGGAAAGAGAATAGACAGGCGCGTTCATCATTTCGTGAAAAGCCTTCCTCTGTTAGCACGGACTCTGCCGTTGGAGAAACAGCCCTCGCCATGCACTGCATATTTTATTTTTCCATGAAGAAATCGAGATTCAAGAATGCAATTGCATTATAGAGGGGTGATTGATTTGATACCCACTATTTTCATGCAGGTGGGACTATGTTTTATTCATGCTGCATCCCTGAGCTCTAGTGAGGACAGATACCTGCTTTCAGGCTTATGCTCATGGATGTTTCCTGCATGGATCTCAGCGTGAGGGCCCTGGACCGGCAGCACCAGCGCCGCTTGAGAACTTGTTAGAAATGCAGATTCTCAGCTCCTCTCCAGATGTACCAAATCAGAAATGCGAGGCCCGGGAGTCCATGTGAACACGTCCTGCAGGTGATGCTGGCCTGTGCTCAGGTGTAAGAACCTCGGTTTGCTAAGGGGGAAAGAAAGCAAAGGGAAGGGTAGTGGGTAACTGGCTATTAAATTAAATTTTGAGGTGCATACCTTAAAGGAGTAAGTAGAGGAAGGAGTAAGTAGATACCCTGTGTTGGTTTGCTAGGGCTAACGGGAGTAACCAGTACCACCACCTGCGCAGTTTAAACAACATAAGCATTATTCTCTCACAGTTCTGAAGACCACGCACCTGAAATTAAGGTGTCAGCAGTGTTGGCTCCTTCTGAGGGCTGTGAGGGAGCCTCTCTCCAGGTCTCTCCTTGGCCTTATAGATGGACATGATGATCTCCCTGAATGCGGGTGCCTGTGTCCAAATTTCCCCTTTGCAATGAAGATACAGTTATGTAGGATTAGGACCCACCCTAAAGACCTTGTTTTAACTTGATTACCTCTGTAAAGACCCTATCTCAAATAAGGTCACATTCTAAAGTACTTGAGGCTAGGACTTCAACATATGAATTTTGGGAAGGAACACAGTTTAAGCCATAACATACTCCAACTGTTCCCCTGGTCTTGAGGTCTCCATGGCCTGAGAAGAAACAAGTGGTGAGATTCAAAGCCTGCTTCTATGCAGGAAAATGTCAGGGTACCCGTGTCCACTCCCTCCTTGACAGAAAGCGTCAGACCCCATGACCATCACATGTGGCTGTGTCCAGCATCTCCTGGACCCCCTCCCTTCTGTCTTCAGACTCCCTGGGCTTCCGGCCTCTCTATCCAGCTGCTGCTAGGTTGCTCCCTGGGCCTGCAGGGTGGGTCAGCTTCCCTCCCTCCCAATCCTGCTTTCATGTCCCTCTCATGTCGGCCCTCAGGGTCCCCTCCCTGACATATTCTGGCCACCTCTCCACAGTTAGCCCGGAAGCACAGCATGTGCTAGGGTCAGGGCCTTCCAAGCAGGCTGCTTGGTTGAAAGTCGGGCTCTGCCACGTTCTAGCTTTGAGGTCTTAGCCAATTCACTATCATATTAGTACCTCAGTGGCCTCGTCTGGAACATGTGGTTGTGTTCTGGTGACAATTAAATATTGAGCAGCAGAGCCTGGCACGTGGTAAGCCCTGGAGAAACATCTGCTGCTGTTCCTGTGCTTGTCCCCGCTGTACCTGGTGACACGCCACTCCTACTCAGCCAACACGCACTTTTTGTTCACATCTTACACTTTCCAAAATTCAGACTCGCATGACAGTAAATGTACATCATAATGAAGAGGTTTTTTTCTTCCTGAAAACTTTCTATTAATTCAAGAGTTCATCCTAAAATCCATGTCATTTTAGAATTGAGGGAGTAATGTAATATCTTGCCATTTAATGAGACCCTATTAAGCACCAGCTTATTGACACATCTTAAATCTTAACGTAGTTCCGCAGGGGTGGTTTCGGTGTCTCCATCTTGTAGGGGAGCAGTGATTTGCAGACACTGGAGACTCCCTCAGGGCCACAGAGTCAAGTCAGCGGCAGGGCAAGAGCTGGAGCCCTTTCTGTTGGCTGCCTGGACGCTCGCGCTCTGTGAATGCAGCGAAGGTGGAACATTTGCCTGTTTTGCTGTTGTGCTGTGCTGTGCTGCGATTCTTTGAGAGAGAATCTGGCTTTGTCGGTGGTGTGGACACACCATTTTTCCTCCAGTCTCCTTTTGGTCAAAGCAGTTTCTGGTATATTGTACAATTAGTGTTTGTTCTTCAGACCACATAATTAACAATTTACTCTCTTCATATCTTTATTATATCAGCACATGATTCTGTCACAATGAATAATATTGTGCTCATTAGTTGTGGCTTGCATACATACTTTCTGTCTAGTGATACTGTAAGCCTCTTACAGCCAGTGTTTTCTACGCCCATCGTGTTTTATGAAAGGCAGAGAAAAGCAAAAAGAAAGTTTTTAGATCTATAGCTACTTAATAAGTGCTTATTTTGTGTAACCGAGCTTAAAACACCTTCTAAGGTATTGATTAGTTACATAAGAAACCCTAATACATGATAGTCTTCTCGGGGATAGGGCATTTTCTGTAATATCTGTGTACAGGTGAGTAAAGGTCATCTGAAGACAGTGCTCTGCTTTGACTGGGTTATTCAAAGATGGCAAAGCCTCTCCCCTGCGCTGCCCTCCTCGCTCCTAGCACCCAGGGCAGACATCAATAATTGACCAGGGAGTTTTACTGCTGAGGTCAGACGCGGGCTCCGACTGTTTTGCAACACAGCACTTGGGCGATCACTGCCCAATTTGCAGGTGACATGAAAAATGAAACCAGTTTGACATCCCTCGTCTCCCCTGTGGTTTGAAGGTGGAGAACACAGAGCGTTTAGGAAGGAGAATTGTTGCATTGTGAGGTGGTCTGTAGAGAATTGTGACGTAGGGGTCCCTCCTGTGGCCACAACATAAACATCCACTGGCTTCAGCTAGTGCAAGACTAACCCTGACTTTGCGATCACACGGATGCTCGGAAGGTATTCCAGAGGAGCTTACCCCATGACACTCTATCTTTTGGCAGTTCCATTCCTTTAGGCTTTCAGAAACTGTCCTGCCCAGGCTCCATCCCAGACCTCTTAGGTCTGCCCAGGTGAATCAGAAATCCCGAGGAAGGGGTCCAGAGACCGGGCTCTTCTGCACAGCTGCCCGAAGAGTCACAGTGCGCAGTCAGGGTAGAGAACCACGGCAGGGCGTTGGTTAATAATAGCGCCACTGGAAAGTTCCCCCCGGGGTACTTAAAGAGAGATTCTTGGCAAATGAAAATCCTTGGCAAACTCCCACAAACGTACATATAATGATGGGGCTTCAGGCCATAAAATCCCCTGGCAATCCTTGGGCTGCGAACACGAACAGCTGTCCTCACAGTGGTCGCCGGCCTGCCTGACATGCGTACACAGCCCAGGTGGTGACGCTCCCCTGAAGTCACAGTCCGTGAAGTCCTGAGGTGTTTATAAGCACCTCCACATGGTATGTGGCCATCTTTCCCTTCCTGTTATAAACTTTGCCCAGTGGGGAAAAATAATTAGTTGCTTCCCATTCGCAAGTTTCCTTAAGGCACTTTCTTGCATTTCTCCTGGGGGTTTGCTGGTATTCAGTTTCAGTGAAGCTTTAATGTTTTTCTTTTTTCTTTTTCTTTTTTTTTTTACCTTTTCCTTAAGAAAGGAACATCTTGAAGTTTCATGAAGAATGAATCTTAGAAAACCGACTTAATTTTTTTTCTCCTCCTCAGTGCTAAATGCACAGAGCTGGTTTTGTTGTTTGCTTTTGTTTGCTTGTTTTTTTTTTCAGTAAAAGTCAGTGAGTTGCACCCAAAATTTGTTCATCTCACCACAGATACTTGTCATTGATTGCACTTTCTCAGCAGCGGCTTCGCTTGCACATAAACCAGCAGGGGCCGCAGCCGCTAACAGAAGGCAACGCACACTCACGCTACGGGAACAGAGGCGCCCTGTCCGCCCACGGACCCCTTCCTGTAATGCGCTCTCAATCACCCCAGTCCCATCCTCTATTCCAAACCCTCATCGCCAAATTTGCTATTTGCACGTCTTTCTGCAATCCGATGTTTGCCCTTTCACGTAACATTGACCCACCTTCCACTCTCTTGCTCTTGTCCTGGACTTGCTCAGACAAATGTCGTAGCTCGGAATCAGCAAACACTGCAAACCAGGGCTCCGTCCCCTCTCCTGGCCCACACAGACCGGTGAACATCTACCGTCACATGGCACTGAGAGGAGGAGGTGGGAGGCATGGGGTGATCCAGAAACAGCACGGGAGCAGTAAGAGGTGATGGCAGATGCTGGAGAAAGAAGGTAGGGAGATCGTGTGGAAACTGTCTTGCCTAAGTAAGAGAGGATTTGTGTTAGGTCCAGCCGCTCCACGGCAGACTCTGTGCCTTTTTCCTTTATAGCCCAAGAGGATCTCAACAATTTCTTGAGGTTGAATTTACACAACCCTGAAAGTGACTTCCTACAATCAGCTTAAGTTCAGGTGGAAGCTGCATGTCCGTCCTCAGAGGTTCATGAAAGCCACTTCCCCTTTGGTTTGAAAATGCATTGGGTAGTCGGCGCTCTGGAGTCAGTCTTGGGGCAAATCCCAACTCTGACATGGGGAAAAGTGCCTGGCAAAGAAAAGCACAGGACCTTGTGTGCATCCAGACAAGGAACACAGCTTACACTGGGGGCTAAGGATGGCTTTTCAGAGAACTCTGACACTCACACAGAGTGATCTGGGCAAAAGACAGGGCTAGGGCCCTCTGCGTGGGCTCACATCATGTGCAGATGCCCTAAGAGCTGGATCTTTGGAACAATACATAATTTTGCTCAGGGCTGGGAGATGGATGCCAGGCAAGAGTTGCTGTCTCAATGGGATTGTGCAGTTTTTATTCTCCTCATTGCTTAAGCACAAACTGTGGTGAAAGTATGAAGAATTTATCTCTTTGCAGAAAATGACCCTGAAGGCAGAGCCAACTGCCAATGCTTGCAATGCCGAAAAATAGCAAAGGGTAATTCGTAGCCAGAAAATAGCTTAATAAATTACTTTGATTTTGTATTTATAAAACAATTCAAGGCTTATGGGGTTCAACTACATTTTCCAGTTATATTTACTACATCTAAGGCTGGAATTACATGCTACAATTTATGCAAATTTGGGGAATTCAGAATATTGTAGAACATTTCTTGTAAATGACAAGGGTCTGCTCTAGTTCAAATCATTATGACTGAAGCATAAAGGAAGCCCTGCACTGAAACGCCGCGTCAGGGAGGGCAGGCCGGGCTGGGGTGTCACCCCCGCTAACGTCACAGCTTCTGTGATGGTCTGAGACTCGGGGCAGAGACTCTGAAGGAGACAGGCAGGCTCATCAACGAGCACCAAGGAGGCTTCGTGCTGCTCTGCGTGTGCGCGCCGCTTGAATGAGGCCACAAGCAGTTTTCTGAAAATAAATGGGCATTCATTCAAATGAATTATTGAACAAAAAAAATACATATCAAAAACATCTTCCATGATTTCAAAAGCTAACGTGTCCTCAGGTCAGTTCTTGCTGGTCTCTGCAGGCCGGATATGTACAGAGACTGCCTGTCTGACAGACGACGCTGTACGAGGACTTGTGCAGAAATCTTTACGCCTGCAGTTCTTTCTGCTACTGTGCACGGGGGCAACTGCAGCAGGTTTCACACTGAACTTACCCACACGGAACTGCGGCAGCTGGGTCCCCATGGCTGGGACGACGGCTGAAGTTAACTCGTGAAGCTCAGTGCAAACGTAATCCACAGGACGAGGGTGAGACGGGAGCGAGAAGTGGATCCCGACAGGGGCCGTGGTGAGGCAGATAAGGGTGTGTGTCACTTTGCAGGGGAGACACCACTCCGTGAAGGCTGCTCACGTGTGTCAGGGGCTGAAGAGTGGCTGAGGATTTCCTCTTGCCGGTCAGGGTCCAGTGGGCTTCAGTGATCTGAACTCAACATCATCTCACTTGCAGAGCTCCTGGTTCAAGTGGTAGAAAAAAATGATCTTTTGGAAAACTTAGAATACTGGATTCTACAGAATCCTCTCCCAGATACTAGCTGTTGACAGAATCCTATTCTCCCTTGTGGGGGTTACAAAACTACTCTCCATCGCACGGCATCCCTTGCAGTTTGATGTGGAAATGGAACCAAACCACCTCCAAACCAATGTGAGGGTGGATGATACTTGCTGATCCCAGGCGTGGCCCTTAGGAAACCTTCCACAGATGCTTCTCCGTGCTTCTTCTCTTCTGATGGTGGGCTGCCAACACTGACAGTGCCCCAAGAGAAGGTGAAGTCACCAGCTGGAGTGCTCCTGAGTCCCTGAGTCACTGAGTGGAGGAGAGGCACCTGCCAACCACGAAAATCCATTCTGGACTGTTACCTGAGGAAGAGATAGACTTCTACTGTGATGAGCATAGAACACCTGCAGTGATTTCTTCCAGCAACCATCCTACTGTGCTGGTGACGCTTCGGTTGCCTCTCAGATGCACCCTCAGACCCTCTCTGTGCTGTTCTGTGCCCAGACTGTGTCCCTGGACCCTCTTACCTTCTGGCTTTCAGTTGACTTTAGACAACAGGACGCAGCAGCGGATTAGAATATGGGAGGAAGCAGTGGAAGATGAGCAGGTAGCAGAGGGAGGAGGAGACCTATATCCACACACTCCTTCTTGGCTTCTCCACGGGTTCTCTAACATGGCCACAGCTGTCACCAAATGCTGGGGACATGATCCTTCCCATCTTCCTTCAGACCAAGAGCAGTAACAGCTTCCCACTGACACTAAATCTGGATGCTCTGCCACCTGTTATTCTTTTAACCATGCTTGTATCTTTGTAAAGAGATCTTTCTCTAAAAATCTGTTCAACTAAGAACCATGTTGATCATGTCGTGTCTTCCTTTCAGAGGACACAGACGCTGGGCTAGCTCACTCTCTAACCATGCTCTTGCCCAGCGACTCCCCCACCTTCAACCCTTTGTCTGCTGATTTCAGGGAAATAGAATGTGCATGTTCCCTGGCTGGTCCCATTCTAGCAGGTCGTGGGCGCTCCTTGGATGTTGCCCGGTTAACGGTGCCCAGCGAATGTGGGCACCCAGAGCAGCAGGAGGCAGGAGTTATTTTTAGCACGCTTCCCTTAATTTATAAGTTTTAAAATTTAAAATGTGCCCATCTTGAAGAATACATTTAGAAAACTTAAGAAAAAGAAAGATCAAATACCCTTTTACAAGAGATTTAATGCTATAATAAAATATAAATGCCACTTCATTTGTAGGGAACAAAACTGTAATAATTTTTCTGGTGAGCTAAGTTGTAGAAAATTATAGTACAGTTAACATGCCAATTAATTCATCATCAGGTCAATTATCAGGTATTTCTTTATTCTTATTTGATATCTGTGAGGGCCCCTAAAACTGTACACTCCCTGCATCTTTATCAGACTTGTCAGATCATTCAGGTCTGAGCGCCCTCCTCCTGCGCTCCTGCTTCCTGCTGTGACATCGCATCTTTTGTTTCTCAATCTTCTCCAGACTCTGAATTGCCTAAGCGTCAAAACAAACCTCAGCAACCTGAAAACAAAATATATATATATATATACACACATATATGTAAATATATATGTACACACATATATCTTTTCTGATTCCTTAGCTCATTCCCAAACTTCAATCTAAACATCTAATTGAACAGTTTTTCCTCTTATCAGCTCTGTCTTCTGCTGTGGCCACCTGTTTATCTTCCCTTCTCTCTGGGATAGCCCTTGCAAAGCATTCCGATTCAATGTCATCAGAAAGTTCAAATAATATTTTTCCAGCTGAATTTATAATAGATGTCCTACTTTTCTAAATAGAAGGTGGGGGAGAACTGAGCGTCCGAGAGAGAGGGAGAAAGGATTTGTTCTTGTTGTTCTGGAGAGAAAAAATGAGATTTAGAAAATAGTTTTAGAACTGAAATAGATCTAAAAGACCAGAGAGTCCAGGTCCCTCTTGGGTAAGTGAGCCAAGACTCTGAGACGTTAAGTGATTCCCCCAAGCTCACACAGCACGTTACTGCGCATTTATGATTACACCGTGATTTGATTGGGCTTATGTGGAGCCCACAGGTCAATTATACCTTAATCACATCGAGTCTTCTGATTCGTGACCATAGACTATCTCTTCATTCATTTAGATCTTTTTAAGATTTTTCTTAGCAAAGTTTTATTGTTTTTGATATATTGTTCTCACAGATATTTTGTTATATTCATTCCTAGGTAGCTCACATTTTTACTGCTATAGTAAATTATATGACTCTTTTAGTTTCTATTTCCAATTTTTTATTGTTCATATGTATAATTTCAATTTATTTTGTATATTGCGCTCTTATCTTACAAGCTTGGTAAAGTCACTTACTATTTCTAGTAACTTTTTTGTAGGTAACAAGATTTTCTTCACTGATTATAAATAAAGACAATTTTACTCCTTACTTTCCAAATTGTATGCCTATTACTATTATTATTTGCCTTAGTGTACTCATTTAGTGACCCCAGGCAGATGACTTTTAACACATATTTATAGAGTTATTTTTATGTATGTGATCATGTTTTAAATTTATAATGCTGCACAGATAGATACTATTATTGTTGCCCTTATAAAAATAAAGAAACTGAGGCTCAGAGCCTTCATATTGATTTGTACTGATTCACAGTTCATGCTTTGAAAAGCTATAAACATGCAATCACTAAAGCTCTATTCTACATGACTCTACCATGTCACAAATTCTGTTAACCCTGGAGGTCTATGACATCTCACTTCTCCTCTGCAACATGCAAATGTGCCCCTTTATTGCTAGAACATTCACAGCCTCCCAGCATCCTTTCCCTAACTGCTTCTTTCTCTTCTTCCTCCCTTTTTGCCCAGATGCATATACAGGACACCTGCTATGACCATGCAGCAAATCAGTCCTTGGGAATAAATAAAGCCCATGCTAGCTTCCCTCCAGCTGCTCAACAGCTAATACGGAAACAGGGCTTTGCTGGGAAGGTTTCTGGAGACATGCACAGCATGCAGTGGGTGCGGAGGGGAAGGTGTGTGTAGACCTGCGTAACAGTCAGATAGACACACTACACCACGGGAAGAACAGGAGCAAGGAGAAAAGTCCCTACTTTTGCTGTGTTCCAAGGAGGCATAGGTGTCAAGGAGAGAGGGTTGAGAAGTATTTGGAGAGTGTGTTTGTCATGATTTAGACAGGAAAATGCAAATAAGTTTAGGTGTTTTAAGCAGAAAGAATTTAATGCAGAGAATTAGCAACTAAAGGACAGTAAGCTAGTTGACAGAGAGCAGTGAGGCAGCCCCTTGTTTAGCAAGCAGCAGGTACCTAACAGGACCTAAGTGCTCTACAGCCAGAGCGCTTAGGCCAGATATGCCAGCAGGATGAGAGAGGCACGGCTGCCCAGTGTGAGCGATGCTCGTGGTGGACGCTGACCAGTGGGAGCTGGAACCGCCCTGGGAAGCAGCTTTGCTGCAGATGCTGGTGGGAGCAGAGAGAAAATATGAAGAAATATTCTCCCTCTTCCCTGCCCCTGTCCTCACACCTCAGCACCTGCCATTGAATGAACCTGGCAGGAAGCCAGAGTAGAGATTCTAGGAAATGGAGGTCCCCATGACACAAGAGCAGAGGACAAGGAAATAATATTACAGGCTCAGTGGGGTGAGGGGGCCCTGAGGAGAAGGCCAGGAGGAGAGTCTTGGAGGACCATGAGCTTGTTACGCTGCCTTAGCCTCTGCTGCCTGCATCTCCTGGCTGCTGAGGCTACATGTGGCCAAAGACAAAGTATGACGTATGATCTACAAAAGTGGATTGTAAGATTCATATCATGATCAATAGATGATTTGTATCAAAATATCAAAGCTTCCAAAACAAGTATGTAAAGTCCCAATGAGAACTTCTATAATATATGCAGGGATCAAGTAAAATCACTTTAAAGATTACATGAAAGTACAAATACTTGAGAAGCAATGAGGACCCTCTGACATTTCTTTTGAACTGAGAATTGCTTGTCCAGCAAGTCAGTGCCATGGAGCTATCGCAACTGTATGGCTGTGGCTCGATCTAGGAATACATAGATAGATCAGTGGAGCAAATAAGGTATGAGAGCAAATAAGGTAAAAGACCACATCGTTTTTAAGAATGTGACAAATGGCAGTGCTGGCAATTGAATTCGGTGTAAAGAACGGATTGTTTGGGAAACGGTGCAGGCACAGCTGGTTCTCCATCTGGAGGGATGTAAAACTGGACCCCCTTCTTACATCATGTCGAAAATAAATTCCAAATGGATTAAACACTTATATGTAAAAAATGAAAGAAAATCTGGTAGATTCCATGGATATTCTCAAGGTGAAATAGATATGAACCTACTTGAATTTTTTTAAATTAAAATTATCAATGATGAGAGAGATGCCATAAATCAAGTCCAAACACAAAACAAAACTACTTGAAAAGAATGTTTGTAATGAAGGGAACAGACAGATGTCCATTATAAACAATATACAAAGATCTTTTACGCATTTACAAAGAGAACACACAATGTAAGTAAAAAAAAATGGGCAGAGGATGAGAAGAGCAGTTTACACAGAAGCAAATCCCAATGGCCAGCAGGTACGTGAACAGCTGCTAAAATGAAATAACTATGACTGAAATGCTAATTAAGGTATCAATGAATATTTCTTTACATTTATCCATCTAGCAGCTTTTTAAATAAAAAGGAACAACTATGTTTACTGAAGGCAGATATGTGATGGATGGGGCACTGTCATATCGCCAGAGTAACCTGACAACTTTTAAGAAACTATTTCTAAGACTCTGAAAATTAAAAACACATATTCCCTTTGACCCAGCAAATACAACTCTGGAAATCTGTCCCATAAAAGTAAAAACTATAGTCCACAAAAGGACTCCCCATCAGTAAGGGGTGTTTGAATAAAACATTGCATATCTATCGCATGGAATATTAAGAAACCATCAAAAATAACGAACTGGAGTCATGCCAATGGACTCGGGAGCATTTCTACCAGATTTTTTAAAAAGTGTGTGGAAGATATCTTTTTATGGAAAAAAAATCAATGATATTGGGCAGGAAAAAAATTCATATGTGTGTGTGTGTGTGTGTGTGTGTATCTATAAAAGATTATATGAGTATAGAGAAAAATATGGAAGAGTACATAAATTTGGCTATATTTGGGCTATAAATTTGGTTTACTGACGAGGAAGGGATTTTTTTTAGTGAAGCTGGGAAGCAGAGTGGGATGAAGAGGCTGGTATAAATAATGGGAAAACAAGGCTGTGTGGTTCCCATCTCTACATATAGTAGGACCACGGTAACGTAGCTACACAAAGTTATTATGTGTTACAGAAAATATAGTTACACAGCATACAGTGTTTATAGCTACATGAAATTATGTGTGTATACATACGTACACACATAGGCAAATATACTCACATGTATACATAAAGACAAACAGAAAGTGGTGACCAAGCCCCCAGCTGGAGGCCTCCCGTGGGTCTGCGGGTCTGCACAGCTCCATGGCCTGTGGCTGAAGTCACAGTGGCTTTTGCTGCACAGGTGTGGAGAGTTTAGCCACAGCGCCGGCTTCTGCAGTCCACGTGACTTCTTCTAAATGAGCTATGGGATTAATTAGGACATATGACACCGTTGATCTTTGTCATTTATTTTAGTTTGAGGTTTTCCTAAGTGATTGCTCCAAGACTGTGTCAATTACATTTCCCTTTCCCTTGGGCTTCCCTGGGAAAGAATCACTCGCTTCCATTTCAGCAACACCAAGAAAGTAGAAACCAATTAGCCTGCCAGCCTCAGCCTTAGTTTTTTCATCTGTGAGATGAGGATAATCATACCTGCTTTGTCCCTATCTCATAAGGATAATGTAAAAAATTAATAAAATAATTAACTGGCTACCAGCTCCTACTAAAATTGCACCATGTAAGAATAGCTCCTCACTGTTCACAAGTTTTCAGCTCTGTGATTGCACATGTCTTTCACTTTTGTAATAGTTGCTTGGAGGAAAACAGGGGATACCCAGTCTGCTTTGATAAAACAGAAGGTAAACACTGGAAAATTAAGATAAAGTCCACTTATCTATATACAGATAATCAACTGTTTTGCAACAAAGTTTTGCGACTTGGAAAATCAATTTAATTCCCAAGAGTGATTTCGGGAGTACTACCAAAAAACCATCTCTTCCTCTTCATCTTCCGAGCGCAGGCTGTAACTCCCGGCCCTCATTTTCTGTTTCTTAGGCGCCGCGACTGGCACTACCTCCTACTCCTCTGGGTGCAGCCCCTGCGCTGCGCCTACATCAAAGCAGTCCTTTCTAAAGCTCAGAGTGATACTTCTAAAACACAAAACTAGTCCCGCAAATCCTTGACTGGTTCTTCCTTGTTTTCTAGACAAAATCCACACTCTTTTACAAGGTATCAAGTTACACTCTATGCCCTGCCGCCTCCCCACTTTCCAAACCTCAAATCCTAGCTCTTTTGACCACTCCCCTGGCCATGGCTTTCGCTGCAGTGCCCAGACAGTATCTGCTCTGTCACCACAGGACCCCACCCACTCCTCTCCACGTTGCTCACCAGTGACGGTGGAGCTGGGGCTTGGCCGCCTGGGGGGCCGGGATTGGACCCCAGGGCTACCGCTGCCCAGGTCCACAGCCGCGTGGCCCGGAGGGAGGTTGGCCTGCAGCCAGCAAGCTGAGCCAGGCAACGTGTCAATGCAAAGGTGCTGCAGGGTCTGCTCAACACAGCCTGCAGGAGCAGGGGATATCAGATGTAGAGTCTGAAATGGGGAGCGAGGAGGCTTATGACCCCGAGCAGAACTGAGCTGGAGGGACGCCTGCAGGAAGGCTGTGTGGCTCACTTTTTAGCTGGCTCAGATTCACTTTTTTAAAGCACATCTTCCACTGTCCTTTTGTTTTCCCCTTAAAGCAAACAGCAGCCCTACCAGTCCCCTCCTCAGGGGAGTCTCACCTGGCCGGCCAGTCTCCGTGGGGAACGAGGCAACTGTTAATTCCAAATTCACCAAGGAGAATCCGAAGGGAAACGGATGTCCACACGCATGTGGAGGTGATGTGTGAGCGCAAGTCAGAGGCTGTGGCTCAGTGGACGCAGAGGCTAAGCCAGTGATGTGCTGCCGAAGGCTCAACCCCTGGCTCTCAGCCCGGGCGGGCCACGGAGGGACCCCTGGCTGGCAGCTTCCTCGGAGGGCCACAGCTAAGTGTCCCCACCATGGCTGATTTCAAGCCACCAGTGTTTTGGGTTTTTTTTTGAGACAGAGTCTCACTCTGTTGCCCGGGCTGTAGAGTACCGTGGCATCAGCCTAGCTCACAGCAACCTCAAACTCCTGGGCTCAAGCGATCCTTCTGTCTCAGCCTCCTGAGTAGCTGGGGCTACAGGCATGTATCACCATGCCCGGCTAATTTTTTCTATATATTTTTAGTTGTCCAATTAATGTCTTTCTATTTTTAGTAGAGATGGGGTCTCGCTCTTGCTCAGGCTGGTCTTGAACTCCTGACCTTGAGCAATCCACCCGCCTCGGCCTCCCAGAGTGCTAGGATTACAGGCGTGAGCCACTGCGCCCGGCCCACCAGTGTTTTATGTTTGTTTGGTTTTGTTTTTTACATGGCTCTCAAAAGTCATACTAACTTATGATTCTGCTCTCCTGAGCCAGTGTGAGCCAGGGCAAACCAGCAGCAGCCCACCACCCAGCAAACCCCAGCAGCCCCCGGACATGGGCCACAGCCTTCTGATAATGTTAGTCGGGAACTTCGAAATGAACAAACTGAAATGAACAAATAAATGAACACAGACCAAAATGAGAGCCAACTCCTGCCCACATCCGTGAGAGGCGTGGGTGGAGTGTATTCTCGGAGGGACAGGTGGTCTCTTCCGAGACGCAGCCCAGGCACACAGAGGCACATCCTGCAAGGGCCCCACGCGCAGCCACAGCTCGCGATGCCATGAGCTCTGCCCTCGTGACTCCAGCTTTGTGAGGGTTACTGTGCAGGCTCACTCCAAGAGAGCACCTCACATACTTCATCTCCCTCAGTCCTCGCAACACGGGATGCAGGACTCACTCTTCCCACTTTGTCAGCAGGGAAACTGAGGCTCACAAGCCCAGGTGGCTGGCTGTAGCACCTTCGCTTACAGAAAGGACCTGGACGCCTGTGCAGCCCTCATGGGAACGTTCCCATCTGTGTGTCCTACGCCATCTGTTTAACTCTTACACCCTGAAATTAGCAACTGGTTTCAACTTTACTATAATCTGTTTTTAATCAATATTTTCTAAATAAATTAAATTTAGATACTTTTTTCAAGAGATGACTATGAATAGCAGCCACCTGACAATAAAAGTCACTCCCACTTTTCTTCCCGAGTAGAGGAAAGGGACAGGAAGGCTAGGTGACCATCTCTTTTAATGCTGAAATTGTCTGTAAACTTTGATTTTATAGTATCTGACAGTCATTAAGTCCCTTACTGTATACAAGCTATTTTATATATCTTGTCTCACATCATGTGCAACTTAAAAAAAAAAACAACAACAATATCCCGTTACCACTGTACAGCTGAGAAAAAGAGGCTCAGACAGTTAACTGATTTGCCCAAATTCACACAAATGATAAGTGACAGAGTTGACCTTTACTCCCGGGTCTTCCTAGCGTCAAACCCCTCTTTCCCCTCGATGGCATCGCCTCTCTGTTTCTTTGTCTTCTGTGCCCCCACCGTGAAGTGCACCCCCGGGCCCCCTCCTGTCTCGCCCTGGGGTAGCGCATGTGCAGTTGGCAGTGCTGTGTGAAAAGCCGTTTCTTCACGTGGACTCTTCTGCTGTCAGAATATTTAAACCCCAGTCCAAACATGTGCCACTCAGCACAGCAGTCGCCTCCGCCAGTTGGACTCCAAGTGCAAAGCCATTCAATAAATGCCAGCTAGGAAGTGAGGGGAGTTATGACCTGCCATGACCCGTTGGACCCCATGCCGCAGCCGCAAGCATAACTGGAGCTTATCTGGAATCCCTCCATTCCTCTGCACTAACACATAGGATTTTAATCACAAGTTCGCAGCTCCCTCTCATTATGAAGGGGAGAAATCCCTCACAACGTTGCTAATTGCCCTTAATCTAATGTGATGTGTAATACACTCAGCTGGGTCCTCGGCACTCCAGAAATAGAACAGTAAAACACCTCTTAAATCTAAATTATATTTGAAATCGCAGATTAGATTATTCCCAGCATCCTCAAACAAACCACAGCTTGCTGAAATTTATCTTGCACTTTCCAAACTAGACAGAGACTCCAGCCTGACATGCTGAATGCTTTATGAGTTCATCTACCTTGAAAGTCACACCAGTGTCTTCCTAATGCATCACATGGCTGCAGCCTGCAAAGGGATGAGTGGTCTGGCACTTGGGCACCAACCCCACACCTGGGCTAGCTGTGAGGTCAGGCCGACCTTTCGAGGATCAGGTTGCATGTTTCAGAGTCAGACAGGCTGGGCTCATTACTGCTTTGGCATTTACCAGCTCTGTGACCTTGTGCAAGTGACAGCATCACTAAACTGCCAACTCCTCATCGGTACGGTGCTGATAATTCTGTGTGCCTTTCAGACTCGTTGTGACGTCTGGAGACACTGTTATAGAAATGGTGTCTTCTAGCAAATGCTCAATAGATTATATAGATTAGCATTATTATTACAATGAAGGACTGAGACTTTTAGGAAAATCTGTTTACAGCTATAGGAAATGAGTGACAGTTGGTGATGTGACCATACAAAGTCAGCTCTTCTTCCTTTTCTGTTTGTAATTAACATTTTATTTTTAGATAACACAGACATATAGGCATTAGAAATAACACCGAGACATCCCATCTACCTGTTACCCAGTTTTCCCCAAAGCGGTATCCTGCAAAACTATATTATAATATCACAGCCAGGACATTGTCACTGTTACAGGGAAGATAAGGAGCAGTTCTGTTGTCACCAGGGCCCCATGTTGCTCTTTTGTCTGCCCCAGCTCCTCACTCTTCCTGCCATCCTTCACCCTGGTAGCTACTAATCTGTTCTCAGTTTCTATAATTTTATCAGTCAAGAATTTTATATAAATGTAATCATACGGTATATAAGATTGGGGACTGACTTTTTTCACCAAACGTAATTCCCTGGAGATTCTCCCAGGTTGTTGCATGCAGCATTGTTCACTGCATTTCATCCCTGAGTGTGTCCCATGGCGCGGATCTGCTGGTGTGTCTAACCTCTTACTTATTAAAGGAGGTCTGGGCTCCTTCCAGTTTTTGGCTACGAAAAATAAAGCTGCTATGAATATTTGCGTACATGTTTTCATGAGAAAATAGTTTAATTTCTCTTGAATAAATGACCAAAAGTGTAACCGCAGGACCATTTGGGAGTTGAGTGTTCATTTATATAAGAAACTGCCCAAATCTCATCTTAGGTCCACAAACACTTGATCTTCAAAGAGTAAATGTGTTCTCACCCCAACCCATGTGGTACAGGGGATGCTTCCTAGCCCCCAAACCTTTCTCAAAAGGTGGATCTTTATCCCATCTTGACGGGGAAGAAATTTCACACTACCTGACCACAGAGTAAAAAAATTGCTTTTCTATAAAAGCACAAAAGGAGGGTCCGTGCATGCAAAAGTAAGGAGTTGAAATGGATTTAGTAGTGATGTTCCAGCCCCTAAACTGTTATAAATGCGTCCAGAAACATACCCCTGGTGACTTGACCGTCTGTCAGCTTGCTTGTCCATTGGGAGCTCAGTGAGGGCAGCAGAGGTGTGTGTCTCATGGCACAGCTGTCACCTCATCCATTGCGGTTTCCTCGGCAGCCATCACCTCCCCTGAGTTTCTGCCTGCAGGCAGACCCTGCTCAACCAGCCTCAGGGCCCACTCTGTATTCACCGGAGCCGGGGCCTGGGATGCTGCTATCAGACCCACAACTCCTGCCGGGGGAGAGAGGAGCGCTCAGGAGCTCAGACAACAGGTCTGGGAGACAAAGCTTGCTTCTGGAACCCAGGGAAAAACCAAGAGCTGTTGTGCGTTGGGCGGTGACCGGGCTTCCCGCATTCCTGCCACTTCTCTTGCAGGAACTCTGACTTGCTGTCCAAGAACCAGTGGGCACCACCACCAACAAATGAAGGGCCCGATACCTACCTGTGTGTGTGTATCTGTGTGTCCGCGTGAGTCCTGATACTCAGTAAGTGTTAATCTCCTCTATGTCACAGGTTCTCTAACTGGTATAGTGAACAAAGCTGTACTCATATCCCTGTCCCCTGCAACCTGCAATTCTACAAGACAAGAAGAAAGAAAACAAGGAAAAGTGTGTGTATCGTAGTTATTTGAAAGGAAATAGAGAAACTTAGAGTGCAGAAGCGTGTCTTAGAGAAGTGTGGCCCTGGGACCATCTGTTAGTCTCTCTGGCCCTTATATCCTTGGGTTTGTGAGTTTATGTGTCTGTAGCTGGGTTTGCCTATCTGTATGTTTAGTGACAAAGTGTTTGTGACTGTGTTTTTCTGGGGGGCTCTGTGTGTGTATTGTGAAGCCTAGAATGCTTTTATTGCATTTTCTTGCCTGATTTCGTTGGGAGCACCTCCCAAACTGGATGAATAAAACTGATTAAGGCAGACTCCTCATTTTGTCTCTGATTTTAGATATTAAAAATCTAGTTTTTCACCATCATGATGATGTGAGTTTTTCATATATGGCTTATAGCAAGTTGAGGAAGTTGTCTTCTATTCATAATTTAATATGGATTTTTAACAGGAATGGGTGTTGAATTTTGTCAAATGTTTTTCTGTGTCAATTGAGGTGATTGTTTTTTTCTATCATTTTGCTAATGTATATTACATTGTTCCATTTTCATATGTTGAATAATCTTTATGTTCCAGCAATAAATCTCACTTGGTTATGCTATCAAAATAAAAAAATTTAAAAAAGAAACTGCCAACCTTTCCCAGAGTGGCCGTGCTTTTTCATATATCCACCCACTATGTAGGACTAATCCAGTTCCTCTGCACTCACTCCAGCACAGGTGTTGTCACTGTCTAAATATGCGCGCGCGTGCACACACACACACACACACACACACACACACGGATATTTTATTTTAGCCGTTCTGATCAGCATGCAATGATATCTCACTGTGGTTTTTATATGCATTTTCCCTGATACCTAATTATGTTGAACACATTTCCGTGTGCTCATCAGCCATCTGTGTATCCTCTTAAGTCAAATGTCTGTTCATGCCCTTTACCTATTTTTTAATTGGATTGTTTATATTTTTACTCATGAGTTTGAGATTTACATTCTATATTCTATAGTGGTCCTTTGCTAGATATATGGTTTGGAAATATTTTCCTTCGGTCTGTAACATGTCTCTTCATCCTCTTATCAAAGTTTTTCACCAAGCACAAGTTTTTAACTTGATGTTTTATAATTTATAAGTTTGCCTTGAATGGTATATGTGTTTAGTGACAAACTTAAGAACTCTTTTCTTAATTCTAGTGTCTAAAGTTTTTCTCCCTGTTTTGTCTCAAAGTTATATCTTTTTCATGTAAGTCCATGATCCATTTTGAGTTAACTTCTGTATAAGCTATGATATTTGAATCAAGGTTAATTTTTTTTGAAAAATTTATTGAGGTATAATTTACACTGCATGCCATTAGTCCATTTTAAGTGAACAATTAAATGATTTTTAGTAAATTTACCAAGTTGTACAGCTATTCACATAAATCAGTTTCAGATTTCTTTCCCCTTATTAAGTCCCCTAATTCCCATCCCCAACTACATTTCAAGCATGCCCCTCCCCATCACAATGCTCTCCACATCCCTCAACTGTGGGTTTACCCCCCACCCCCCAAATCCCTGGTGGACACCACCACCATTTGAGCACGACAGTGTTAGTCAGTACCAATTTGATGGCGAGTACATGTGGAGCCCATTCTTCCAGTCTTGTGTCACCTCGCTTCAAATAATGGGCTTGAGCTGAATCCAGGATAATATAACGCTCACTGTTATTTCTTAAAATTGAGTAGTATTCCATTGTAAACATATACCAAATTTTAATAATCCACTCATGAATTGACGGGCACTTGGGTTGTTTCCACGACCTAGCAATAGTGAATTGTGCTGCCATAAACATTCGGGTGCAGATGTCT
>CAUYRT010067968.1:0-23599 GCA_963574885.1 Lepilemur ruficaudatus | reverse complement strand
GAAAGAAATTAATTGGCCAACTAAAGATATATATAGAAAAAATGAGCCGGGCATGGTGGCACATGCCTGTAGTCCCAGCTACTTGGGAGGCTGAGGCAGAAGGATTGCTCGAGCCCAGGAGTTTGAGGTTGCTGTGAGCTAGGCTGAGGCCGTGGCACTCACTCTAGCCCAGGCAACAGAGTGAGACTCTGTCTCAAAAAAAAAAAAAAAAAATTGGATTCTTCTCTTTCACCAATGTTTGCTGTTACTGATTTTTTTTTTTTTTTTTTTTTTGAGACAGAGTCTCACTGTGGCCCGGGCTAGAGTGCCGTGGTATCAGCCTAACTCATAGCAACCGCAAACTTTTGGGCTCAAGCAATCCTACTGCCTCAGCCTCCAAAGTAGCTGGGACTACAGGCATGTGCCACCATGCCCGGCTAATTTTATATATATATGTTTTTTTTAGTTGTCCAGCTAATTTCTATTTTTTTAGTAGAGACGGGGTCTCACTCTTGTTCAGGCTGGTCTTGAACTCCTGAACTCAAACGATCCTCCCGCCTTGGCCTCCCAGAGTGTTAGGATTACAGGTGTGAGCCACCATGCCCGGCCTTGTTACTGATTTTTGATTGTTGAAGGCTGTAATATAATAGCCCATCGCATTTAAGTCTTTTCCAAACTATACTGAAGACTATTCCTTGTTGTGTATAATCACTGAAGTCTCTATTCCTTTAGCTCCTGTTCAGCAAATGTTTTAACAGAGACTTCACTGAATTCCAGGAGTTAAAACAAATAAACAACACACACACATCCACACATACATGGAAAAAGAAAGAAATATAAAGAAAGGAAAAACCAAACAACACTCTCAGGCTTTGCAGACTGGCTCTGGGCATTGTCATCATTCAGCTGGGTTTGCTCTCAGCATAGGGATCCACCCAAGGTGAAAGCTCAAGGTCTTCTCAGGACTTCCTTGAGCATGTGTCTTGCCTGGGTTTGCATGTGGCTTTCTAAATTCCCAAAGATGGAGAATACTGTTTACTGACGTAAACCAGTTTGGTTGGCCAGGCGTGGTGGCTCATGCCTGTGATCCTAGCACTCTGGGAGGCCGAGGCGGGTGGGTCATTTGAGCTCAGGAGTTTGAGACCAGCCTGACCAAGAGCGAGACTCCGTCTCTACTAAAAAAAAAAAAAAAAATAGAAATTAGCTGGACAACTAAAAATACATAGAAAAAAATTAGCCAGGCATGCCTGTAATGCCCGCTACTTGGGAGGCTGAGGCAGAAGGATTGCTTGAGCCCAGGAGTTTGAGGTTGCTGTGAGTTGGGCTGATGCCACAGCACTCACTCTAGCCTAGGCAACAGAGCAAGACTCTGTATAAAAAAAAAAAAAAAAAAAAAACCAGTTTGGTTTTTCATGATCATTAGATTACTTTGGGTTTAAATTGGTAAATTTCAAAATGCCGCCTTTTTCCAAACTTGCTACCAATAATTTGTTACAATTAAAACAAATATGATACTGCATTATGTACCTGTTAAAATTTATAGAACAAACATTTTTTAGCATGTAGGCACAAAAGCAACTTATTTAGTGTCCTCTAAGCTCTAAGTAGTCCCAGATTTCTGTCATTTTAGATGCTCTGACTACACCTGACCATACTTAGCATGGAAGGTTCACCTGAGGCTGACGGAGTGACCTTGAGACAGATGCAGATTTTAGGTACATCCCCTAGAATTGTGACTGGGCCGAGGGTTATTTCATCACTGAGCTCCATGGCCCCTCTAAAATACCTACTATTCTAAAAGATTGCTAGATTCTAATGTCCTGTGTATGCAAGATTGTAGAATGTCTCTAAACTATTTTTGCTCATCACTGTATCTTAAATTCAAATAATTTCATTGATAAAATCCTATTTCTAACACTGATTGTGCTAATTGAGTTGCTAATTTTACCAACAAAAGCTCCTTTCTGACATTCTTTGTGCTAATTAATAAAGGTTTTTGGTATTGAGGGAAATAAAGACACATGAGGGCTTATAGTGTCAGCCTCGGGAGCGCGGCCTTTCTGACAGAATACTAGGAAGTGTGAATTCCAGAGAATAATCCCCTAATATTTATCTTAAACAAAATAACTCTCTCCATGTTGTAGTGTTTTAAAGTAAATTGACTGCATCAAAACAGAGGATGGCAAGGGATGAGCTTGGCAAGGTGGGCTTCTCCAGGTTATGGGGATGAGAACCAACTGGAAGTCCAGTGGCCACTAAGTGGATGGTGATGACCATGCAATGGGCCAATAGCACCAGTGTGACCAGATTCCACCTATTTTCTGAATATATTTGATGCAAATGCAAGTGTATATGAGCTCTTTCTCTTCTTTATACTCAAATGGTAGCTGTATTAGGGTTTTCCAGGGAAACTGAACCCATAGGAGGGTGTGTGTGTGTATGTGCGCGCGCGCATGTGTGTGTTTGTGTGTGTGTGTGTGTGTGGAGAGAGAGAGAGAATAAGGAATTGGCTCACATAATTCTGGAGGCTGGAAATCCAGAATCTGCAATGTGGGCCAGCAGATTGAAGACCTGGGAGAGCCAATGGCACAGTTCCTATCTGAAGGCTACAGCCTGAGGCTCAGGAGAACCGATGGCACAGACGAAGTCCAATGTCGGTCTGCTACGGAATCTCTACTCTTGCTCAAGGAGGCCTTCAATGGATTGGGTTAGACTCACTCACACCATGGAGGGCAATTGCTCTACCCAAAGTTCAGCAATTTAAATGTAAATCTCATGCAAAAACACCCTCCAAGATGACTTATACAATTAACCATCAGAGTAGCATACTATATACACTTCCGTACCTTGCTTTTTTAACAAAAATAGGGGTAAAGTATACATTACATAAAACTTAACCAACCATCTTAACAATTTTTAAGTGTACAGTTCAGTGATGTTAAGTACATTCACATTATTCTGCAACCATCCCAACCATCCATCTCCAGAAGGCTTTTCATCTTGCATAACTGAAACTCCTTAACCATTAAACAATAGTTCTTTTCTCCCCCAGCCCCTGGCAACTATTAATACTTTGTCACTATGAGTTTGACTATTGTAGGTACCTCATATAAGTGCAATTATACAGTATTTACCCTTTTGTGACCTGTTTATCTAACTTAATATAATGTCCTCAGGGTTCATTCATGTTGTAACATGTCAGAATTTCCCTCTTTTTTAAGGCTGAATAATATTTTACTTATGAGTATATCACATTTTGTTTATCCATTCATTCATTGGTAAATACTTGGGTTGCTTCTACTCTTTGGCAATAGTTAATAATGCTGCTATGAGCATGGTTTTAAAAAATCTCTTCGAGTTTCTTCTTTCAATTATTTTGGGAATATATCCATCAGTGGAATATCTATACCATAAGATTATTTTATTTTTAATTTTTGGAGGAAACTTCATACCGCTATCCATAGTGCCTGCACCATTTTGCATTTCCATCAATGGCACACAAAGGTTGCAATTTCTCCACATCCTTATCAACACTTGTTATTTTTTTGTTTGTTTGTTTGTTTGTTTGTTTGATAGTAGCCATCCTAATGGGCATGAGGTAGTATCTCACTGTGGTTTTACTTTGCATTTTCCTAGTGATTAGTGATGTTGAGTACTTTTTTACGTACTTGTTGGCCATTTGTATATCTTCTTTAGAAAAATGTTGATTCAGGCCAGGTGTGGTGGTGCACACCTGTAATCCCAGCACTTTGGAAGGGTGAGGTGGGAGGATCACTTGAGGCAAGGAGATCGACACCTGCCTGAGTGACATAGTGAGACCTCGTCTCTACAAAAAATAAAAAAAAATTAGCCAGGGATGCTGACATGTGTCTATAGTCCTAGCAATTTGGGAGGCTGAGGTGGGAGGATTGCTTGAGCCTGGGAGTTGGAGGTTGCAGTGAGCTGTGATCACACCACTGTACTCCAGCCTGGGCAACAAATTGAGACACTGTCTCTAAAATAAATAAATAAATAAATAAATAAATAAGTGTATGTCTGTTCAAGCCCTTTGTCTATTTTTATTTTTTATTTTTTTGAGATAGAGTCTCATTCTGTTGCCCCAGCTAGAGTGCCGTGGCATCAGCCTAGCTCATAGCAACCTCAAACTCTTGGGTTCAAACAGTCCTTTTGCCTCAGCCTCCCAAGTAGTTGGGACTACAGGCATGCACCACCATGCCTGGCTAATTTTTTCTATATATTTTTTTTTAGTTGGCCAAGTAATTTGTTTCTATTTTTAGTAGAGACGGGATCTCACTCTTGCTCAGGCTAGTTTCGAACTCCTGACCTTGAGCGATCCTCCCGCCTCGGCTTCCCAGAGTGCTACAATTACTGGCGTGAGCCACTGCGCCCAGCCCCCTTCGTTTATTTTTAAATTGGGTTGTTTCACTTAAATTTTTGTTGTTGAGTTGTAGTACTTTAAATATTCTAGACATTAACTCCGTCAGATATATTTGTAAATATTTTCTCCTATTGCCTGGGTTGCCCTTTCACTCTGTTGATTGTGTCCTTTCATGCACAGAAGTCTTAAATTTTGATGTAGTTCAATTTATCTATTTTTCTTTTGTTGCCTGTGCTTTTGGTGCCTGTTTTAAAATTTTTAACCTAATAACATATCTTTGAGATCTCAATACTGGTAGATAAGGAGGTTATTCTTTGTTATGGCTGCATACTATCCATTTTAAGGATATACCATAATTTACTTAGTCACCTAGTGATAAACATATAGGTTGTTTCCAATCTTTTTTTAGTACAAATAATGCTTTCAGGAGTAATTTTGCACATATATCCTCATATACATAAATACAACTGTGCCATAACTTCTTAGCAGTGAAATTTCTGGATTGAGGATTATGTGCATTTATAATTTTATAGACATGGCCCAACTCCTCTCTTTAGGAATTGCTCCAATTCATGCTCTCATCAACATCATGTGAAAGTTTCCCCACCCCTACCTCCAACACAGTGTGCTGTCAAACTTGTAGATTTTGGTGGAGGTGGTATTTCAGTGTAGTTGCAGTTTGCATTTGTTTTATAAGTGAGTGTGCACATCTTTTGAGAGATATTTGTATTTCCTATCCTATCCTGCAAACTAGCTATCCATATCCTCTGCCCATTTTTCCATCAGGATGATATGTTTTCTGACTAATTTGAAGAAGACTCTTTGTATATATTAGCGAAATTAAATCTTTGTAACATATGTTGCAAATATTTTCCAATTGTTCATTTATCTTTGTTTATGATGGTGTCTAGAATACAATATCTATTTTTTCATATTTAAAAATATACTGGCCAGACACGGTGGCTCGTACCTGTAATCCTAGTACTCTGGGAGGCCAAGGTGGGAAGAGTGCTTGAGCCCAGGGGTTCCAGACCAGCTTGAACAAGAATGAGACCCCATCTCTACCAAAAAGAAAAAAAAAATCAGCCGGGTGTCATGACCATGCACCTGTAGTCCCAGCTACTGGGGAGGTTAAAGCAGGAGGATTTCTTAGAGCCGAGGAGTTGGAGGTTGCTGTGAGCTACAATGACGCCACTGCATTCTACCCAGGGCGACACAGTAAGACTCTATCTCAACAGCAATAAAAAAGGAGACCGAGAACCTCCCTTCACAACTCCCAACACCTTCATTAAAAAAATTTTAAAAAAGTAAAATCATACTTATTTTTCCTTGTAATTAAAAAAATTTATTTTTGTAAACTTGTAAATAACAGAAGAGTGAGACGATTTTTTATTTTATTTTTTGTTCATTTATTTATTTATTTATTTTGAGACAAAGTCTCACTCTGTTGCCCGGGCTACAGTGCCATGGGGTCAGCCTAGCTCACAGCAACCTCAAACTCCTGGGCTCAAACAATCCTCCTGCCTCAGCCTCCTGAGTAGCTGGGACTACAGGCATGTGCCACCATGACCAGTTAATTTTTTCTATATATATTTTTAGTTGTCCATATAATTTCTTTCTATTTTTAGTAGAGACGGGGTCTCACTTTTGGTCAGGCTGGTCTCAAACTCCTGAGCTCAAACGATCCACCCGCCTCGGCCTCCCAGAGTGCTAGGATTATAAGCATGAGCTACCACGCCCAGCCTGTTAGGAGGATTTTTAATGGATAAAATATGTAAAACAAACAGGTCAAAATTTTAATAATGTCTGTGGGGTACACACCTATGATTGCAGATGACTGCTCCTATATGCTAGTATTACTATATATCTAGTAAGATATGATTCTATGTATCATGTAATATACTGCCTCACATATGGTAAGCACTTTAATACAATTATGACTAACTATGCTTATTTTTTCATTTTTTACAATAATATTTTGTAAAATAATGTCTTAGCTTTATAACAAGCTAAAGTGATATTATTAACAATGATGGCCCAACATTTAGTGGGTAAGCAGAGGAAACTAAAGAAGGAAATAGAGAGACAGGTAAGAGGAAGCAATCCCAGAAAGACACATGATGGACACTTTCCAAAACAGGAAAGTGGTTAAGCAAGACCAGGACCCAGAAATGCCCTCTGGCTTGGGTCACTGGGATCTCCGGTGACTTTAGCAGAGGCGGGTGACGGGGGACAGGGGAAAGCCTGCCTGGTCATAGAGGTTGACTGGGGAGGGAAAGAGGTAGGATTGGGAAGACTAGTAAGGTGACTTACCTGGAAAAGATTGAGAATTTTATCCCTTATTTAGGAGAAAATTGAAATAATAGTTTTGTGTTCTCTAATTTAGTCTGAGAAATAAATAATCTTTACAGACAGCCACGTTTGAAGACCGTGAAACATCAGGAGGTAAACTGACTTCCCTGCATGTGATAAAACTCACGGGTATCATTCGTGTCTCAAACTTGAAGCAAGTGAAGAGCGTAACGTCTGCACTAGAACTGGCCAAGACGGTGTTGTGGCGAGCAAAAGAAGCTAAGGAAATTAATGTGACTGTTTTTCCTGGCACCTTAGGAAGTAATTTCTACTGCAAGCAGTACATCACTTATAACCCAAAAAGCGATTCATGACTTCCTAATTTAATGAAATACAACAGTGGTGTCAGTTCATGATGTGTAGAGGGAGATAAACTGAATACTCACTTCATCTCCAGCCACCACCTATGCATAGCACATTTTCATCAGAGTAAGAAAACTTACAAATTTTATTTTTAGAACGTTTATGAAGCCACCTCCTAAAAGTCTCATTTTGAGTTAATTTTAGGTTTACAGAAAAATGGCAAAAATAGTGCAGAGAGTATCCATCCATCCTTTATGACCTTCCTCTAGTACCATAACTTTAAATAATCACAGTGCAACAAATCAAACCAAGACGTGAATATTGATACCACACTGTTAACCAAATGGCCAACTTAATTTAATTTCACCAGCTTTCCCAATTGTGTGCTTTTCCTAGTCCAGAACCAAGTCTAGGATCTCACGTTGCATTTATTTGTCATGTCTCCTTAGTTTTCTTCAACTTGTGACAGGTTTTAGTCTATTTTTGACTTTCATGAACTTGTACGTTTGAATATTATTAGTCACGTATTTTGTAGAAGGTCCGTCAATTTGAGTTTGCCCGATGTTTTCTCATGATTAGATTGACATGCATTTTTGACAAGAAAAGCACGGAAATGATTTTGTGCTCCCCTCAAGTGCACTGTATGAGGGAGCCCCTGTGTTGAAAGTCGTCTTAATGGTGGCGTTAGCCTTGATCACTTGCCAGGATTCTCCACTGTAAACTTACTATTTTTCTCCTTGTAATTAATACACATCTTGGAAGGAGATACTTTCAGATTAAATAAATATTTTGCTTCTTGTACTTTACCCACTAATTTTAGAATCCATTGATGGTTCTTGCCTGCAACAATTATTATTGTGGAGTTTGCATAGTGATGATTTTTCTATTTCCCTAATTCATTTTACATTTATAAATGGGATTCTTCTGTAAAGAAGAGCTGTTCCTTCTCATCCATGTATTTATTCAATTATTAATTTTCATTAGCATGAATTCATATATATTTATTTTATTCTGTGTTTTATAAAACAATATTATTATTTATTTTGTTGTTCAAATTGTTGCAGCTTTGGCCATTGGGAGCTCCTTCAGGCTAGCACACGTATTCTTTCAACAGGCCACCATAATTTTTTGAGCTTTTCCTTACTTTTTGGTACCATATGATACTCCAGTTTCATCGTTCATTTTCCCTGTCCCATTCCTAGAATAAGTCATTTCTCCATGGATTCCTGGGTTAAAAAATTTTTTGGCTGGGAGGCTTTAGGCTGAGACAGTTCCACTACCTTGGTTTTTTTGTGCAATCAAACCAAAGTCCAATGTAAACAGTAAAATTAAGTTTAACCAACCAGAAACTGCCAACTAACTTCTAAGTACTTTTCACTTTAACCAGTCACATATATTTTCTTTGTCTTGCTTCCATGAACATCTTGTAAAGTTTGCCTGTGGTCTGGTGCTGGTCACTGTATGAATCACTGTCTGCTCAGACAAACTCTTTAGAATTCAAATGAGGCTAAGTTTGCCTTTTCACAGTCCTGGTGTCAGAAGTGAGGGTCTGAAGCTGGGAGGGCACTGATGGCAGCCTCTGCAGCAATGAGCCCCTGCGGAGGTACCGCTGAAGCTGCTGTGACACTGTTTTTCTTCCTATACCAGAGGTCACTCAGCACACAGCCCCTCTCGGCTACGAGTTGCACAATGTGTATTGACATCTCTAGGTTTATGTGAGCATTTTTGACCCAGACTAGGGCTAGAGGTCAGATTGGATTTGACCTGCGTCCAGTAGGAGGGCTCAGGTAGGTTTCAAGAAGACAGAGAGTAATGGTTTCATCTGAATCCAAGAAGTCTGGAACTCCTCGATCTCCAAACTTATGCATTCCTAGAGAAATGGGTAAATCTGACAAAAAATAATTTAGAATTATGGTGGCCACAGTAGCAAAGTTTTAACCTAGACAAAGTTCTGCATCTATGGGGTGCAGTGGAAAAAAAGAGGGATCCCAAATACCTTAGCAACAAAGGATATATTTTGATTGGCATGCAGAGACTTCTACAATAGGCACAGTGGTTGACACCTGTAACCGAGCACTTTGGGAGGCCAAGGTCGAAGATTGCTTGAGGCCAGGAGTTCCAGACCACCCTGGGCAACATTTTGAGACCCTGTTTCTACAAAGAGTTTAAAAAATTAGTTGGATGTGGTGGTGCGTGCCTGTAATCTCAGCTACTCAGGAGGCGGGAGGATCGCTTGAACCCAGGACTTATAGGCTGCAGTGAGCTATGATTGTGCTACTGCACTCCAGCCTGGGCAACAGAGTGAGACCCTGTTTCTAAAATAAAGAAAGAAAGAAAGGATTAAAAGACTAAATAAAGCAAAAATTGCCTCTCTAAAGACTCCTTACAAAAAACAATGAGAAACCTTAGAAGTTATTTTTCACATATTTAATCTAATTTTAATTTCACAAATTAAAAAAAACTCTAGCCATCTTGGCAAGTGATCTTGTTCCATTGGGTAGAAACACAATTTGGATCCAGATAGTATTTTATAAATTGGTGAATTCTATACTAATATACCTGGCACATGGATAAAATTTTAGAATGGATACTGTAAGAACTACTTCTGTCTGTATGTATGTATATTTTTCTGCCACTGATGGTATTGCCAAAATTAATTTATAAAAGAGCTCTACTTAATAGGCATAATAAAAAATCAGCACTTATATAAATTAAGTATTCCTTAAACTTTTATAAAGATAGGATCTAACTCAAAGTGTTCTCAAGTTCATGTGAGCTGAGATAATATTCTGTAAATAAAAGCTAGTTAAAGTTTGTTGGTTTAATTAAGACAGGCAGCCAGCCACAGTGGGGCTCATGCCTGTAATCCCAGTGCTTTGGGAGGCTGAGGTCAGAGGATCACTTGAGGCCAGGAGATCAAGATCGGCCTGGGCAACACAGCAAGATCTTGTCTCTACAAAAAAATGTTAAAAATTAGCTGGGCATGGTGGCATGGGGGTGTACAACTGTAGTCCTAGCTGCTTGGGAAGCTCAGGCAGGAGGATTGCTTGAACCCAGGATTTGGAGGCTGCAGTGAGCTATGATCGTGCCACTGCACTCCAGCCAAGGCAACAGAGAAGGACCCTGTCTCTAAAAAAATAATAATAATTAAAACAGGCATGTCTTTAGAGTTGTCAGCATTACATTTAATGCAGACTTTTATTCTACCTGGGTTTACTAGTCAAATAAATTCATGTTTAAGATTATAGAACTATGAGTTCAACCCAAGAACAACTGTGCAAATGGAAATGTAGTGTGCATTACTTCATCTATATCAAGCACAGTAATGAAGGAAACCAAAATGTCATCCAAAATTATGACTCTTGACCTGACTGTTTTTGAGCTGAAGGCAATTAAGAAGTAGCAAATGCAGGAAAAGTTCTTTTTCTCTCTGCCTTTTCTCTTGCATGTAAATTCTCCTTTACTGGAGACAACTCTAACTCTTATCAGCTCAGAAACCAGCACTAGAAGAATATGCAAACAAAAGGAATATGGGAACTCCCTTAGTTCCCATTCATATATTTACCTTCACAGTTTCCCACCCTTGGAATTCTAAAACCCTTTCCTTCGTCCTTGTTGTTTCCCTACAACTTTATTATTCTTGGTTGAAGATGCTGTATAAGCCAGAGTCCTAAGGCACTGCTTTGAATTACTTTTTATTGAGATTCTTCCTGCATGATGTGCACTGCCTACATTAATAAGTTTATTTGTTTTGTTTTTCTCTTGTTAGTCTGTCTTTTGTAATAGAGTCTGTCCCAACTAAGAACTCATAAGGACTGAAAAAAATTATTATTTTTTCCTCACCCACGACAGACATAACCAGACAAGTTTTAGGAACTAAAGTTGACTCTATGGAGCCAAGAAAGTCCATTGGAAGAAACAACTGGTCTGGTACCTTGTATATGTGGTTTCCTTACATGGTCGCCTGACAGCTGCATAAGGAGTGTCATTTCCTGGAAGGCCTGGAAACCTCAGGATATTTTTGGAATCTCAAAAAGGGAGTAATTTACCGAAATGTGTAGGAACTGTAGGCAAAGTCTGATGGCAAGTCCTTTACTTGGCTTCCTAGCATAGAGAGGCCTTTCAAAGTCTAATCTGAGATTTCTTATTAAATGTTCCAGCAAAGCAGACTTTAATAGAATCACATAAAATATAAAATATGATCAATCACTATTTTTACTGTACTTATATAAACAATCATGCTAAGTTTAGTAAGACCCAGACCTATTTTGCAAACAAGTTAGTCTTAATGCAATTATTTTTGGTAGAAATACGGGCAACTGTACAGACAAAAATTATGTTTCAGTAGAAACTATGATGTGCCCATTATTAGATCCTAGCCTTTTTGTTCTCCTTGAGATTTTGTTATCTGTCCATCAACTGCCCTGTGATTGAAGCCCTCCAAGCTGGAGCTGGACAACTTGATACGGATTTCAGGGCACAACCTTCATGCTTGCTGCTGTGTGGGCCACTCATAGAGTTCACGGAAACATGCAATGCCACAATCAGGGACATTCAAACTGCAGATCAGGAAAATATGCTTCAAGCTCAAATCTGGAAATCTCAGCTAACTGCTTTCTGTACTCAGAGACCAAGTTTACAGCTTGTTCTAGCCATTAACATTTGTTTTTCTTTTGTTTCTATAGAACTATTAGTTGGCTTGGTTTGTGGGGGCCTTGGCTAAAGAGCATACTCCAGTCTTTGCTATTAGCTTCCTGATAGTCATCAGTGCCTCCCTGCTGTGCTGTAACAACCCTATTCATAAGGGCTCCACCATCATGACCTAATTACTTCCCAAAAGCCCTGCCTCCTAATACCACCACACTGGGGATTAGATTTTCATATATGAATTTTGGGGAAACACCAACTCTCTTAGCCTATGCTGTGCTGTGGTCTGAATATGCCCCTCAAAATTCATGTGTTGGAAACTTGATCCCCACTGTGGTGATATTAGGAGGTAGAGGTAGAGCCTTTTGAGAAGTGTTTAGATCATGAAAGCTCCGGCTCTATGAATGGATTTAAGACTGTGATAAAAAGTGCTGGTGGGAGTCGGTCCTCTCTCTTTCTCACTTTCCCTGCCTCCCTCTTCTGCCATTTGAGGACACAGTATTTATCTTCTCTTGCCAATCTGCCTTTCATCACGTGAGGATGTAGCAAGATGACCCTCACCAGACACAAGATGCTAGTGCCTTAATCTTAGACTTCTCAGCCTCTAAAAATAAATTTCTGTTTTTTATAAATTACCCAGTCTGTGGTATCCTGTTATAGCAGCACAGAATGAACTAAGACAAGTATACAGAGTAGTTTCAGTGCCCCAAAAACCCTGTTTTCCACATCTTCATTCCTCCCTCCCCCCAGTCCCTGGCAACTACAGATCTTAATGTCTCCATACTGTTGCCTTTTCCAGAATGTCATATAGCTGGAATCATACAGTATGTAGCTTTTTCAGACTGCCTTTTCCACTTAGCAATATTCATTTAAGGTTCCTCCATGTCTTTTCATGGCTTTTTAGCACACTTCTTTTTAGCACCAAACAGTATTCCATTGTCTGTATTATCATAATTTATCCATTTACCTAGGGAGAACAACTCAGTTGCTTCCAAGTTTTGGCAATTATAAATAAAGATGCTATAAACATCCTCACGCAAGGTTTTGTATGTGTACGTACGCTTTCAACTTATTGGGGTAAGTACTAAGGAGTGTGGTTGCTGGATCATATGGTAAGAGTATGTTTGGTTTTGTCAGAAACTGCCAAGCTGTCTTCCGAAGTGGCTGCGCCGTTTTGCATTCTCACAAGAGCTGAATGAAAGTTCCTGCTGTTCCACATCTTATGAGCATTGGATGTCAGTGTTCTGGATTTTGGCCATTCTAATAGGCATGTAGTGGTATCTCATGGTTGTTTTAATTTTCATTTCCCTGGTAACCTATGGTATGGAGCTTCTTTAATAATGCATATTTGCCATCTGTATATTTTCTTTAGTGAGGTATGTTGTTAAGGTCTTTGGCCCATTTGTAAATTGAGTTATTTTCCTTACTGTTGATTTTTAAGAATTATTTATATATTTTGGATAACAATATTTTATCAGATATATTTTTGGGAAATATTTTCTCTCATTCTGTGAATTTTCTTTTTCTTCTCTTGACAGCATCTTTCTCAGAGCAGAAATTTTTAATTTTAATGAAGTCCAGTTTATCAATTCTTAGGATCCTGCCCTTGGTGTCATCTCTAAAAAGTCATCACCATATCCAATTCACATAGACTTTTCTTCTATGTTATATTTTAGACATTTTATAGCTTTGCATTTTACATGTAGGTGTGTGATCTATTTTGAGTTAATTTTTGTGAATGGTGTAAGATCTATCTCTAGATTATTATTTTTGTACATAGATGTCTAATTGTTCCAGTCACTATTTGTTGAAAAGACTATCATTTCCTTATAAAGTATTGTCTGTGCCCCTGTATCAAAGATCAGTTCACTATATGTATGTGGGTCTATTTCTAGGCTTTCTCTTCTGTTTCATTGATCTATTTGTCTATTCTTTCGCTAATACAACACTGTCTTGATTATTGTAGCTTTATAGTAAAGTCTTGAAGTTGGGTAGTGTCAGTCCTCCAACTTTGTTCTCTTTCAATATTGTATTTGCTATTCTGGGTCTTTTGCCTCTCCGTGTAAACTGTAATGTCAGTTTGTTGAGATCCACAAAATAACTTGCTGGAATTCTGTTCGTAATTGTTTATTTATTTATTTATTTATTTATTTTTTGAGACAGTCTCACTGTGTTGCCTGGGCTAGAGTGCCATGGCGTCTGCCTAGCTCACAGCAACCTCACACTCCGGGGCTCAAGTGATCCTCCTGTTGGGGAAATATGATTGAGGAATTAATGAAATGTGGCTCATAAGATCATTATTTTATTGTATCACCCAATATTGCTATATTAAAGGGAGAAACAGGAGTTTGCCGGGTTTTGCCCTGAAAGAATATGTGAACTCAATGGTTCCCTTATCAGAGGCTATTATCATGGGAGAGCTCTCAAATTTCTGGTAGGAATGCTTTCCAAGAGACTTTCTGGTTATCTCTCTGTGGGCTTTTCAGTGCCTTGAAAGGCAAGGCATGGTAAATATCTAGTCCGCAAGATGGGAGCTGGAGACAATGAGTGTACTTTGCTCTGAGACATGCCTCTGATGTTATAAACAACCTGTTTATAGAAAATCAGGCTTCCTATTCACTCCTGACTGTTTACCTTTAAGTCCACAATAACTAAATCAAAGAAATATAGAGTCACTATACCTCTTTTGTTATACTTCTGTTAATTGATGACTACCTCTTAGAACTTAGAAGCTAGCCCCTGAAAGACTGTATCTGTTTGTTCACCTAGATAAAGACTTGTTAGTAGCCCTTCGAGAGGACTTTTGACCCTAACCCACCACCTGTGTAATCCTGCTCCCCTAGCAACTGCATTCCCTGATATGCAAATGTGTTATCCTGACAACTAGTAATTGAAATCTGTGATTATAAAAACCTGTGTGAATCAAACCATATTGCTAGACATTCATGGGGATCTGCCTAGCTGCCTAAGTACCCCGCTGTGATTATTCTGATTTTTTTTATATAAAACTATAAACTATACCTTAGTTTCTCTGTATTCTTTTATTCTATTTCCTATCAATTTTCTTATCCTCTGTGGTGACCCCTATCTGAGGGATTTGGCTCCACAGGGAGGAGTAGCTAACCTCCTTCTGCCTCAGCCTCCCAAATAGCTGGGACTACAGGCATGAGCCTCCATGCCTGGCTAAATTTTTCTATATATTTTAGTTGGTCAATTAATTTCTTTCTATTTTTTTAGTAGAGATGGGGTCTCGCTCTTGCTCAGGCTGGTCTTGAACTCTCAAACTCGAGCAATCCACCCACCTCGGCCTCCCAGAGTGCTAGGATTACAGGCATGAGCCACCGCACCTGCCCCGTAATTGAATTGGATCTATAGATCAAGGTGGGAAAAACTGACATACTGATAATATTGAATGTTCCTATCCATTAACATGGAATATCTCTGCATTTATTTAGTTTTCTTTGATTTCTTTCATCAAAATTTTATAGTTTTCCTCATATAGATTTTATAAATATTTTGCGAGATTTATACCTAAGTATTTCATTTTTGGGGGTGCTAATGTAAATGGTATTGTTTTAAATTTCAAATTCCACCAATCATTGCTAATATATAGGAAATATATATTTTTATATATTAACCTTATATTCTACAACCTTACTATAATTGTTTATGAATTCCAGGTTTGTCAATTCCTTAAAAAATTCTACATAGGCAATTGTGTCATCTGTGAACAAGACAGTTTTATTTCTTTCTTCCCAATCAATATACCATTTATTCCCTTTTTTATTATGTTAGCTGGGACTTCCATCATAATGTTGAAAAGGAGCGATGAGAAGTGGCTTCCTTGCCTTGTACCTGATCTTAGTGGGAAAGCTTCTAGTATCTCATCATTAAGTATGATGTTAATTGTAGGTTTGTTTTGTAGATCTTCTTTATCAAGTTGAGGTAGTTCTCTTCTGTTTCTTGTTTACTGAGAGTTTTAAAATTATGAATGGGTGCTGAATTTTGCCAAATGCTTTTTTGTATCTATTGACATGATTATGTAAACATAATATGCCTGTTGATGTGATGAATTACATTAATTGAGTTTTGAATGTTGAATCGTTGTATAACTGGGATAAATTCCACTTGGTTGTATTGTATAATTCTTTTTATATATTGTTAAATTTGAGGATTTTTGCATCTATGTTCATAGGAGATACTGTAATATTCTTGTAATATATTTATCCAGTTTTTGATTTTTTCTTGTGTGAGTTTTGCCAGATTGTGTCTTTTGAGGAATTTGTCCATTTCATCTAGGTTATCAAATTTATGCGCATAGGCCGGGTGCAGTGGCTCACGCCTGTAATCCTAGCACTCTGGGAGGCTGAGGCCGGAGGATCGCTCAAGGTCAGGAGTTTGAAACCAGCCTGAGCAAGAGCAAGACCTCATCTCTACTATAAATTGAAAGAAATTAATTGGCCAACTAAAAACATGTAGAAAAAAAATTAGCCAGGCATGGTGGCGCATGTCTATAGTCCCAACTACTCAGGAGGCTGAGGCAGGAGGATTGCTTGAGCCCAGGAGTTTGAGGTTGCTGTGAGTTAGGCTGATGCCACGGCACTCTAGCCAGGGCAACAAAGTGAGACTCTGTCTCAAGAAAAAAAAAAAATTTATGGGCATAAAGTTGTTCACAGTGTTCCTTTATCATCCTTTTAATGCCCATGAAATCCGTAGTGATGTTCCCTCTTTCATTTCTGATATTATCAACTCATATCTTCTTTCTTTTTGTCTTAGCCTGGCTTGACGATTATCTATTTTATTGATATTTTATTTATTTATTTATTTTTGAGACAGTCTCACTCTGTTGCCCAGGCTAGAGTGCTGTGGCCTCAGCCTAGCTCACAGCAACCTCAAACTCCTGGCCTCCAGTGAATCTCCTGCCTCAGCCTCCCGAGTAGCTGGGACTACAGGCATGCACCACCATGCCCAGACTTTACTGACATTTTTTAAAATTCTTATTTATTTATTTTTAATTTTTTTTGAGACAGAGTCTCACTGTGTTGCTCCGGCTTAGAGTGCCGTGGCGCCAGCCTAGCTCACAGCAACCTCAAACTCCTGGGCTCAAGCAATCCTCCTGCCTCAGCCTCCCAAGTAGCTAGGACTATAGGCATGCACCACCATGCCCGGCTAATTTTTTTCTATATATTTTAGTTGGCGAATCAATTTCTTTCTATTTTTAGTAGAGACGGGGTCTTGCTCTTGCTCAGGCTGGTTTCGAACTCCTGACCTTGAGCGATCCCCCCCCCCCACGCCTCTCAGAATGCTAGGATTACAGGTGTGAGCGCCTTGCCCTTTATTGACATTTTAAAAGTACCTGCTCTTGGTTTTGTTGATTTTATCTGTGGATTTCCTGTTTTCAATTTTAGTGATTTCTGCTCTAATTTTTATAATTTCTTTTCTTCCACTTACTGTGGATTTAATTGTCTCATCTTTTCTAAGCTTCCTAAGGTGGAAGCTTAGATAACTTATTTTAGATCTTTTTTCTTTTCTAATTAATATATGCATCCAATGCTATAAATTTCCCACAACAAGGACTGCTTTTTCTATATCCCACCAATTTTGATAAGTTGTATTTTCATTTCCATTTAATTCAGAATAATTTTTAATTTTTCTTGAGATTTCTACTTTGACCCATGTTTCATTTAGAAGAGTGTTATTTAGTCTCCAATTATTTTGAAAGCCACTGGAGGATTTTGAGCAGAGAAGTCATATAATCTGATTTATGCTTTAAAAAGATCACTCTGGCTGGCTAAGGTAGGAATGAGCTATTTGTGAGAAGAGTGGCAGCAAGGAAGCCCTTGGAATAGTCAGGTGAGATAGGACACAGACTTGTGAATGGCGATAACTTTTACATCTCTGAAGAACCCACCCGGAGCCGTGATTGTTACACAGCAGCATTTCCACTGTTTCGCTGGGGCGAAAACTAAGGATGGAAAAATCTTTGCGTTTTGAATGACATAATGCTTTCTACTTAGAAATTTTATTTTACACTTCTTGAATGATCTTTTTAAACTCAGACGTATTTTAATCATGTTTCACTATTATGCATATATCAAAAGCAACCAATGAATGAAACAAATTGGTTTAAGTCTTACAGTTTCTTCAAACCTATTGTCCAACTCTTAAATTATTTTCCAACATAGAATTGTTAACGCCCATGTTTTGTGTTGGTTTTCATTTTAATCACATTTTATGAGACTCAATTTTATCAAAACATTATCACTTCAATATTTAATCCATAGGAAATTGATTAAGGAGGTTTTTAAACGTACTAAGGGATTGGAAACCGGTTCATACCCTCCGTCCCCGCACGCTCCGTTCGCGCGCTCACGAGAGCGCAGCCCGCTTCACGTGCCTTTTACCAAACGCTTTCTTTGTCTTTTTGCTCTGCACTGTGGAGGCGGACTCAACTTTGTCGCGCAACCTTCTCGTGAACTTATTTTTCAGCGTTTCAGTTTGAGAGTCGAGTCGCAGGGAGCAAAAAAGCCGCGCGAGGCCCGCGTGCCCCTCGGCCCACGTGCGCGCTGTCACGCTCCGGCCAGCGCGGGCCGCGGGGCGGAGTCCGCAGTGACGCAAGCCGGGCGGCGCGCTCCCGGAAGTGACGCGCGACGCCCAGTGCGTGCGGGCGGCTGCGTCGGGCTGCAGGAGAAGATGGCGGTCTCCACAGGTCGGTCCCCGGGCGGGCTGCCTGCTTTTCCGTTCCGACCCGGCTCTGCCCTTCCGCCTGCTGCTGGCGGCCGGGCGCTGACCGTGTGGGAGAAAGCCGAGAGCGCTGTCTCGGATGCTGCGCTCTCTGTGGAGCGAAGCCTAGGGACCAGGGAGCGTCGGGGCGGGACCGGCGCCGGCGCCGAGGGCCCGGGGCGGCCGTCGCGGGTGGCGGGTTGTGCTCGCGCGCCGGCCGCGCGCCTGCGGGCTAGGGGCGGGGTGGCTTCGGCGCGGGTGCACCCGCAGGGTCCGGCGGGCGCGGTCCGAGTCAAGGTGTGAAGGCTGTGAGCCAGGAAGGAGAGGAAGCGGGTGTCAACTTGGGGTGCTGAGGGGGGCGGTCAGGCCAAGGGGCGTCCTGGATGGAGTGGGAGGTCCTGCTCCCCCTCGACTCCCTGTGACACCGATGAGGGGGGGGAGGACTAAAGAGGATAATAATGCTCTTTAGAATAAAGGAGAGATGATCATTCTTGCCTGACTCAATACGTGTTATCTTCTTTTCGTTTGTGAAAAACAGTGCAAACAAAATAAAAAAGCACAGAGCAAGATGAAAGCTAATTGAAGAACAAGCGATTTATTAGATAAGCTGTTCTACTCCTCTCCTGTGCTGAATACAACGTTTGGTTTCCTTAGAGTACAGACTTTGAAATTAACGCCGAGGTTTTAGAAATTTGACCATTTCAAAAATGTTAGTAAGGTAAAAATGTTAAGTTTTACTGTTTAAAAATGTTGATGCACATGATCTTTTTCTAGTCTTTATTGAAACTAGATTATAGAGCAGTGTGATTTAATATTTAATGCCATCACTGCGTAATGAAACGAAGTTTCAAAACCATATATACTAAAATAGAAGGCTTCAAATATATGTTGTGATTAGTACTTTTAAAGTAATATCTCAGGATACATACTGTGTATGTTTTAATTAAAAATGATGTCTTTTAAGTCTTGGTTATGTACTGGTGTCATGGATGATAAGATCCTTAGCAATTCTAGTAATCGGGAAATATTTCAATATACTTGGGGTCAGAGCTAACTAGTAAAGCAAGGATTATTTTTAAAGGGACATTTTGGTGTTATAACTAACTGCTGTGCTTACTGTTTGAAATCCATGTGCTTGTGAGTAGGACTATATCTTTTTTTTTTTTAACAGTTTTTTTTTTTGAGACAGAGTCTCACTCTGTTGCCGTGGCATCAGCCTTGCTCACAGCAACCTCAAACTCCTGTGCTCAGGCCATCCTCCTGGTACAGCCTCCCAAGTAGCTAGGACTACAGGCATGTGCCACCATGCCCGGCTAATTTTTTTTATTTTTAGTTGGTGAATTAATTTCTTTCTGTTTTTAATAGAGATGGGGGTCTCGCTCTTGCTCAGGCTGGTTTCAAACTTCTGACCTTGAACAGTCCACCTGCCTCGGCCTCCCAGAATGCTAGGATTACAGGCATGAGGCACCGCACCCGGCCCATATCTTTTTAAGAGTTGTGCTTAGTATCTATAAGTTCTTGAAAATTTAGTAACTAATAAAGTTATGCATTTCAATTTGATTGATAGGTTTTATTTTTATTTTGTGAATTGCATTGTTTGTTAAAACACGATTTTTTTTAACACTGTATGTATAGGAGGATGTTATAATATTTTGAAAAGGCCAAAGATTAGATGATATTAATGGCAAATGCTTTTTGTTAACCCCTTTTAGTAGTTTTTGGAAGTTGAATATAAATTATAATGTTATTTGCTGATAGGTTATTAGCATATTAAACTTTGGAAGCCTGTCCTTTTTCGTTTATGTTTCAGTATTGTTACAGTTTCACTCTGTTTGTAGACTTAGAAATTTGAAACCTTGGCACAATTAAGAAGAGAATATATTTTATCGATTGATTGATTGATTGATTGAGACAGAGTTTTACTCTGTTGTCCAGGCTAGAGTGCTGTGGCGTCAGCCTAATTTGTGGCAACCTCAGACTCCTGGCTGGAGCAATTCTCCTGTCCTAGCCTCCCAAGTCGATGGGACTACAGGTTTGAGCCATGGCGCTTGGCCAAGAAGAGAATATATTTTAGGCAGTTAATTGAGTTTTCCTAAACCACTGAAATTTGATTTGAAACTGTTGCTAAAAACTTGCTCAGGTCAGTTTTATATTATTCTCTTTGTCCATTTTCTGTGCTTTAGATAATTGACTGTATTGTCAAGCAGAGAGGGAAATTACTCCAGAAGAAACTTTGCATTATGTTTTGAAACTTTTTTAATTATACTGTCTGTTAGCTATACTTTTGTATTGTTTGCTTTTTGGTAGCATGGGAGGGAACTAGCACCTGTGTATTTGTGAAATAAATGTGATAAGGCTTGAAATTTAAAATTGGACATGCTAGATAGATGGAATACACGTTTTTAATTTAAGCTAAAATATCTTGATAAAAATATTTGTTTAATAGGTCAAAAAGAAAAAAACCCCTGACAAACATTTTTTGATGTTTATTGAAGCCTTATATTTCAATGTGCAGTATGAAGTCATATACTTTTGCCTTCCTCTTTCTAGAAGAGAATTTGGGGAAAAAAATTCTAAATAATTGAGACTTTTAAGCTGAAACATACTTTGTTTGCCACCGTCTGGCCTCCTTATTTTGCAGATGCAAAAACTGAGCCTCAAAGAAATGTAAGTTTATACATAGCTGGTTAGTAGTAGAGACAAGGTTAGAGTCCAGGTCTTTGACCTCAGTCTAGTGCTGTCTCCATAGAGGAGATATAAATTTGGAATATTTCTGAATCTTACTCTCTTTAGGATAGTGGCCTTTACACTTCCCTTCCTACCAGAATCCTTGTTTCAGACTTTTAGACCTTTCTTATGGATGGAAGAGGGACTTTGATGGAGACCCCACTGGATAGGTTCCCCTTTCCAAGAGGCAGAGTCAGCTTTAGAAGTCAAGAGGATTTCAAAGGGTGTAGCTTAAGAAATACTACTCTAGGGAATAGTAATTTATTAATGCTATTTAGTACCCATGATTCAAAATTTCATTAGATCGCAGCATTAGTAATAACAATTACTGTAGGATAGAAAAGTATGTACAATAGTTATTTAAAAAAATAAACTTACTATATGTAGATTTACAGAAAAGTTGTGAAGATAATAGAGTTCCCATATACCTCACCTTCGTTTTCCTTTGTTAATTTCTTGTATTAGTATTAGTACATTTGTCATAATTAGGGAGCCAGTATTGACACATTTATTTTTTGTTTTTTTGAGATGGTGATTCTTTCTGTCGCTGGGGCTAGAATGCAGTGGCATCTTCATGGCAGTCCTCCTGCTTCAGCCTCCTGAGTAGTTGGGACTACAGGTGTGCATGTCAAGCCTGGCTAATTTTTCTGCTTTTTTGTAGAGATGGTTTCGCTCTTGCTCAGGCTGGTCTCGAACTCTTCTCAAACAATTTTCCTGCCTTAGCCTCCCAAAGTGCTAGGATTATGGGCATGACACATTTATTAATTAAAATTCATGCTATATTAAGATTTCCTTAGTTTTTACCTACTGTCCTTATTCTGTCCCAGGACCCCATCCAGGATACCATATTACATTATAATATGAAATGTTTTAAAATTTATCGCTTAGGTTATATTAGTGTTACAGTGGGGGTCTAGTTTCTTTGAATGTAGATGCTTATAAAATATCTTTAAATAATGAGAAACTCAGAAAAAATGGAATTTTGTTTAAATTAGTAGATCTGCGTATGCTGTGGGTAGAAAATAAAACCAAAGTAAAACCTACTAATTGCCCTTTTCAGAAAGGGCAGCATTGTGTATACTGCAAGAGGAACTAGTTTAGCAGTGTTCTGATTTCCCTGCTGCCTCTTACAGACTACGTGGCACCTTGAACATGTCACTTAATCACTAAGCTTTGGTTTCCTCATCCCATTTATGAAAAGATTGGGCAACATGATCTTGTTTGTTCTCCCCCTGCCTTGTTGTTTTGTTTTGTTTTTTAAGAGACAAGGTCTCACTCTGTTGCCCAGGCTGGAGTGCAGTTGCAGTGGTGTGATTATAGCTCACTGTGGCCTGGAACTCCTGGGCTCAAGCGATCCTCCTGCCTCAGCCTCGAGTAGCTGGAACTACAGGCACTCGCCACTGTGTCTGGCTAAATTAAAAAAGTTGTTTTTTGTTGTTTTTTTAATAGAGATGGGGTCTTCCTGTGTTGCTCAGGCTAGTCTCAAACTCCTGCTCTCAGGAGACAGGATTCTTCTGTCTCTGCCTCCCAAAATGCTGGGATTACAGGCATGAGACACCACAGCCAGCCTGTTTTCCACTTTTTTAGATAAAGATACTTGGCCATGGACAAAACTTGGGAGTAGTAATAGAAGAGAATTACATGTATAAATCATAAAATAGAACCTGGAACCTGAACTATATATAGTAGTCTAGTGTATTTCCCTCTTGAGACTTTGATATCTGGCCTGGTAGATTTTTCTAGGTCAGTTAGGAACCTGGATGCTCTTGATATACATATGCTTTTGATAATGTGATTAAATAATCTTACTGTACAGGCAGACCTTGCTTTGCATGGCAGTTTGGGGAGGTAAAATTGGCCAGGCAAACTGTAACCATTCAAAGTGATCTCAGTAAGAGAAAATTTTGATTATTTTGAGACCTTTGAAAATGTCAAAACATTGAAAACTCTTCCTGTTGATTACAAATGTGTAGAAAAATTTTAAAACGGTAAAATTAATATTTAGTACATTGTAATTTAAAACAGAAACATTAAGAATTAAAGTTTTAGTGGCTCACTCCTGTAACCCTAGCACTTTGGGAGGCTGAGGCAGGCCGATTGCTCAAGGTCAGGAGTTCGAAACCAGCCTGAGCAAGAGTGAGACCCCCGTCTCTACTAAAAATAGAAATTAATTGGCCAACTAAAAATACATATAGAAAAAAAAATTAGCTGGGCATGGTGGTGCATGCCTGTAGTCCCAGCTACTTGGGAGGCTGAGGCAGGAGGATTGCTTGAGCCCAGGAGTTTGAGGTTGCTGTGAGCAAGGCTGATGCCACGGCACTCTAGCCCGGGCAACCGAGTGAGACTCTGTCTAAAAAAAAAAAAAAAAAAAAAAATTTTATATTTTATACTAATGTCAAGAGTAATTTGAATAATGCTTGCCTTTTTCTTGTCATAACTTATACAGAGTAAGTATCTTTTTTTTCAAATTTATTTATTTATTTATTTGAG
>CAUYRT010067966.1:0-15069 GCA_963574885.1 Lepilemur ruficaudatus | reverse complement strand
ACCCCTCCTAGTGATCACTCAATAAGCAGTGATTACTGGCTACCCTACAAGCCGACTTCAGCAGTTTCCTTTCTATTTATTTCTATTCTGTCACCTTTATTACCTCAGCTAATCTCTTCAGCGTTTCATCCTGAAATATGTTAAATGTCCAAAAGAATACATGAAACAGATAATAAGATACGAAAATTAATAGCATGAAAAAAAACTTGGCTGCAACAAACGTTTTTGAAGCCACCGGAACGCCACATGCCCCTCTCTGATCTCGCCCGTCCTCCCTTCCTCGGGCCAAACAACAACCACCCGGAAAGCGGAGTTTATCATTCCCATACTTCCCTTTATAATCTTACTACCAATGCAATTTTCTCCAACCATTGCAGTACTTGTCTTTGCATGCTGTCAAATGGGCTGAATAACGGTCTCGTTCTGTTCATATTCTTCTACGACTGGTTTGTCCCTCCCAACTGTGTGTGATTCAACCACAGTGACGAGATCCACCCCTTTCCACGGCTCCATCGAACTTAAGTGTGTGGAAAATGCCACCACCGACTCCATATCCTGTAGAGGGACGTTGGCGGAGGGAGGTCTCCCATCGTTGGCTCCTGCAAACAAGCAATCGTTCCTGCGTGGGGACAGCTGCCCGGACACTGTGTTACGATTGCCAGCCCCGTTCTTCAGTGAGGACCTGAGGCTCCGAAAGCTGAGGTCACTCACACAGACTCAAAACCAGGTCTTCCCTCTAGTCTTGCCCTCCCCTCAGCTCTTTAAAATCGCCCTCTTCCAAAACTGAGATATTCCCCACATTCTCCAAGGCAGGAGTAATGATCAACCTATCTCTGTCCCCAAGATTAAAAGCCATTAGCAAATAAAAATATGTTCGCATTTCCTGAGTGTGTGGGGGTCTTTTTTGTTTTGTTTTGTTTTGTTTTTTGAGACAGAGTCTCACTCTGTCCCCCTGACTCAGCCTCCCCAGGGACCTATAGGTGCATGCCACCATGCCTAGCTAATTTTTCTATTTTTAGTAGAGACGGTGTCTCACTCTTGCTGAGGCTGGTCTTGAACTCCTGAGCTCAAGCAATTCTCCCGCCGTGGCCTAAGTGTGTTTGAATTAAGTTTTCATTCCATACCAGGGAGAAAGGCTAACTGAGGATTTCCAACACTCACAGACTGTGATGAGAGTAAAAGGTTTTTGCTCAACAATTACCCTTAGAAAGACGGTATAAGCTCTAATTCAATCCATGAATTTTGTTCACTGATTCTCCCTGTTATGTGCCATCAACTGGTAAATTCACATAACCCAGGAACAGGCTACCCCAACATTCCCACGTCCAATAGGAAGAGTACAGCTACTTACTAAGCACCTACTATGTGCCAGGCCATTCATTACCACTAAACTTCCCAATAACCCTTCACAATAGGCAGGCACCACTATCTCCATTTTTCTAAAGAGGATGGGAGGATCAAGGCCTTAACTGACTTGTCCAAGGTCCCACAGCTCGTAAATGGCACAACCAGGACAGAAACCCAAGCCTGTGGGGTTCTGAAACTCTGACGTTCCAACTAAATCAACACGCCTAGAACAGAATGTTTCACCTCCAGTGATGCCTCAAACTCAAAGGTATTTAATGTCTTTAACCAAAAGGCCTATTTTAACTTACCCTAAGCAGAAACCTGATGGTTTATTCTTAAATGTACAGATAGGAATTATACAGTCCCAAACAAAGATTTTAGTCAATTTTCCTATGAGGAAAAGGTATTAAACACAATAATTCAATGCATAATAGAGCACCACTAGAGGATAATTTGTGTAGCTGAGGCGCAAGAGTGTTTTTTCTGTCCATAACTCAAACCTTTGTGAGACATTTTCTAAAGCCTCCATACAAAGTAACACTTGGGGAAACCAACCCTTTAGAAAGAAGGAAATTGATTTTCGAATAAGAAAAAATGGGAATGTACAAAGCAACAAACAGGGATGAATGAAGATGAAAAAAGAAAACTACTTTTTACAAGCCTAGAAATCCATCAAGACCCAGGCATCTGTCACCTCCTGAACAGACTTTAATTTTAGAGTTTGCTTCATTTAAATTATTTTTTTCCTTCTCTTCTCATGGTTGGAAGGGTTTAACATATGCTTGGGATTTCGCAAACTCGGTTTTGGTAGGTGTGATGTCTAAGAATATCAGAAGCTTTTTTTTTTTTTTTTTTTTTGAGACAGAGTCTCACTCTGTTGCCCAGGCTAGAGTGTCGTGGCATCAGCCTAGCTCATAGCAACCTCAAACTCCTGGGCTCAAGCGATCCTCCTGCCTTAGCCTTCCGAGTAGCTGGGACTACAGGCATGCGCCACCATGCCCGGCTAATTTTTTCTATATATTTTTAGTTGTCCAGCTAATTTTTCTTTCTATTTTTAGTAGAGACAGGGTCTCACTCTTGCTCAGGCTGGTCTCAAACTCCTGACTCGAGCGATCCTCCCGCCTCGGCCTCCCAGAGTGCTAGGATCACAGGCGTGAGCCACTGCGCCCGGCCTCATCACTACCCTTTCACACGCAATCCAGGACCTCAAGAAGGATCATGTGGAACGAGGAGGCGTCTCCAGGCCGGCAGCGTGGACAGCACCTCTCCTGAACCCCGAGAGTAAACACCAAACAGCAGCGTGGTTTGACGCCCCCGCAGAGATCCTCCTGTGATCCACACCCTCAGCCCTTCTTCATGACTCTCAGCCCCATTTGGAATCAGTTGTCGAATTTCTGTCTTTTGTTTGGTCTTGGGCAGCTTTGGGAACTGCCTTCTGACTCGGGCAAGGCCTCGCCCCCATGGTAGATGCCTCCGTGTCAGCTGGTTCTGGCCACTGCGCCTCCTCCACCTCCATTTCGGAGGTGCTCTGTATTTTTGAAAGGTCAGGTGATGGCTAACCAACTAAACCAGCTGGATCCTAAGCTACTATATGCATTAAACAGCTCCGTTGAGATTGAGAGGAGGGCCTCTCCTAGAAGTATTCTATGGCGTAAATAAGTAATCCGAATCGTCTCATGTATTTACAGTAGGAAACTAAGAACTATCTGTCTTGTTACTCATAAAATGATTTCTTTATGCCCATGACGATGCTCACTATTGTTAGAAGAAAGTGGCCTTGTTTCTATGTGGCCTAAACCTCCTCTAAAGGGAAGAGCTGATGTCCTATAGCACATACTTCACTCCTCTCGCAAGCCTCCCTTACCAAACCTTCCCTTCATATCCCCACCCAATGCTATTCACATTCAGTTCTGTGTGTTATCTAATCATTTCCTGTATATACATACACATTTGGGGGGGATGGGGTCTTGCTATGTTGCCCAGGCTGATCTTGAATTCCTGGGCTCAAGTGATCCTCCCACCCCGGCCTCCTGAGTAGCTGGGATGCTGGGACTACAGGTGCGCACCGACAAGCCCAGCGTTTCCTGTATATTTTACAGACACACTTTTCACTCTTATTTACTCACAAGTTCTTCCAAATAGAATTTCTTGTCTCCGAAAGCTGTTCGTAGAATAGGCTCCCAGTGAATTCTTGAGGAACTAATTCATTTATTCCACGTTCCAAGTCGCCTTCCAGATAAGAGCTGCTAAATGCCAGCATTTTGCCAGCGTGAGAGCTCGAGTGATCTAGAATCCCGTTTTTTCCTGGACCTTTCTGATGAAGCGAGTGACAAATGCCGTAATATAAGAAAATGGTTTTATTCCTAATTTTTAGTTCCCGTACAGTTTACAAATACACTTTTCTTCTGATAATACGGCTTTGCGACTAGCAAAGCGGTTGAACTAACACACCCATAAATACAGGTGAGGAGACAATTAACATCCACTAATGTTTCTCTACATAAACTATTCTTTTAATGTCATTTTTTTAAAAACAATTGCAAATAGACTACATAATATATGTGGGCAAAGAGGCAATTACGTGAATCTCTTGAAACACTAAATGTATAATAAACAGCATATTATCAACATTTACATGATTCACATCAAAATGATGACATCCTAAAACGTATTCCTTTTAAAGGATAGATTTATCAATAAAATATTACATATCTTTTAATACTCTGGTACAATACTTCTTCATATACTGCAGGAAAATTAATTGTAGGTCTAGTCATCTGCTTAATAAAGAATCCTTTTCCATTAGCTTTTATTAATAAAAGAATCACAATTAGGTCATAAATAAACAGGCAAATTATTAATTACATGATTGGAGGTTTAGGATGAAAACTGGTAAAAATTAGTTTGATATACAGCAAAGTTATACAATACACTAAAACCAACTGTTTACTATGTTTGCCTTGTGTGAACTGCCCATAGTGAAAAAGCAATAAACTTTTTAGTGATGGAAGATACAGCAGACTACGTTTTGGAACTTATTTTTCAAGAGGAAGAAGGAAAGAGATTTCAACAAAATTAAGGGCTAATGCAGATTCTAAGAAAGGCATCTTGCAATCGGGGAGGCCGTGTGCTTGCCATATAGAAAACTTCATTCCCCCAACGACACAGAGAAAACAAAAACAGCACTGGGCGTATATTCATGTCTACAGTCTAAGCATCCCTTATGGGTACTAACCTACAGCAAAACACTTCACAACTGCATACCTTCCCACCTTCCCCTGAACTAGAAATAACCCAAGGTGTCACATTAGTTCTTAAAATCCCCAGTAAAAGAATCCCCTAAAAATAATCTTGACCATTCTCTTGGCTGTTCCAAAGCAACTGGGCCCCGTAAAGAACGCAGACACCAAGAAAGTCCTACCTATGTTTTCTGATCCCCGCTTAGCCGCATTTGAAGAGTCACTGATTTCAACGGGAGAGAGGACCGTAAGTTTCAGAAGGGCCACACGCTGGACACGAGGTGCCCCTTTATTTTGTTTTAAAAAAAGCTATTAAGACTCTGAAATTTGGCTTTTCTTTTTTAACCCCAATACTGCATGCCAGATAATTCTTGCACCCCAAATATAAAATCCTATGCTTATAATTTAAAAACACTCAGCCAGCTATGGAACATTGTGCATATTTAATGTCTACCAGCAACCTAAAAGTAGACTCCATGTGTATATCCTTCCCACCTATCTTCCAGGTAACCTGATTCACCCATTACTGACTGCTCTGGCCCTGGGCCCTTTGACTTCCTCAGACACCACCTCTCTGGAACTTTCCTTGCCACTATATTTTTTAAACCTGAACCTCGAGTCCCCCCACCGTCCCAGCCCCTCTGCCTGATTCCATTCCAAGTAAAGTAACCTCACCTGCGAACCTGCAATCACCTCTATCAAACACACGACAAACCTCAGCAACCTGGGGACTATCATATGAATCTTGTCTTGGCATTAAGTTTATGTGACAACAGGACAGCTTGCTGACCTCGTGGAGGGAAATCTAAATGAAATCAATGTCCTAGAACAAACAAAGCTGGCCAAGATCAGGTACTTCCATCCGCCGTGCAAAAACAACTGATCTTCAGCTACAGGCAGAGGCACTAACGCAGCAGATATAGCTGTACAATCAAACCCCGTGTGTGCTGGTGAAAGACACAAGTCAAGTCAAGACATTATCCCAAAATTGAAGCAAAATGGAGAACAGTTCGATGCGATAATGCAATAAAAATAACACGATTCAAGATCCTTTTTGCAAATACTGAACGGGAATCTGTTTCTTGACAGGTCTGCAGGAAGACAGCCGTCATGGCACCCCCTAAGAAGGCACCCTCCAGGCCACACCCGTGCTCTGAAGCAATCTAAGTCAATGGATCACGGGGCAGGAGTGGGGGCGTCAATGGACATTTTGTCTGTGAACATGGCAGCCACTGAGCTCCCAAACAACCTCAGGGTTTCAAGGGACTGAAAGACATCGGACAGGAGCTACTGCCAGGGCTGGATCTAGGCCTTCCTTTCAGGAGCCAGAAGAATCTGAGGAGATCGCGATGTCACGGCAAAGTGGCCGCAGCGTTTTATTCTCGTTACAAAAGTCAACCCAGGATATTTTCATTGAAATATACTCACTGAGTGATGATTCAACACACGAGGCGAAGAGGGATGTCTCTGGAGAAGGCACTTAAGGTAGAACATTAGCAAGTCTTACTGCTTGGCTAAAACAGAAACGAGCTAATTCAATCCGGCTGGAGGCCAGTCACGACTATTCCTTCTCACTGTGGTCTGACTAGAAACCAGTGGCATCAAAAAAGCGTCACATTCCCCACAGTCTGGGGGTGCCCCAACGACGGGGCAGTTCCGCTCTCAAAACCTCTGTCCCCCTAAACACATCTATCCTTACAAGAGCAGTTTTCCCAAGTGCTGGTTCAGAAAATATGCTCAGAGCTGGCAGAACTGGTTCATGAAGCTTCTAGAAGGCCCTCTCTTTATTCCTCAGTCTGACTTTCAGCTTATACCAGCTACTGAAAGCAGCTTCAGCTTCCCAGGGTCACTAGCAGTTTCTACTTTTGCTGCTACAGTTGGTTGTCCACGGCACTGATGTGACAGTCTGCCAGCCTGGTGGCCCCCGTGAACTGCCCCTCTACTGCACGCCCTCTTCTTGGATCTGGGCTCGGCTTATGACTCGTTTCATCACCAGAGGCCAGTAGAAGGGACGCTGTGACAGTTCTGGACTTGTCTTCAGAAGGCCTGGCTGCTCCTGCTTTCAAACTCTTGGCAGCTCCGAGCTACACACAGGGGGTCTAGATGCCCTGCTAGTGCGACCACATGGAGGAGGAGGGGCCCTGAGGGCTGCAGGCGGAGGAAGAAGCCCAGGAATCCCAGGGTTTCTGCCCACCTGCTGACCACGTGAGAGACCGCCAGCAAGGCCAGCAGAAAAACAGCTCAGCTGAGCCCAGCTCAGAAAGAAGAACAGTTGGGGGTGGGGTGGGGTGGTTCTAAAATTTTGGGGTGATTTGTCAGCAACATTTGACAACCAAAAACAAGATCCACTGATGCCTTTTTTCTAAATACAAGACAATTACTCAAATGCAAAGAAAATATGGCAAACATTTTCCAACCACAACCTTCTCAGTCAACAGCTGAATGGTAATTGGTCATCTGCTAAGAAGAAAACACACCTCCTTATACTAATTCATAAAAATTTCATGATTCTTTCCCCCATGATTCTTTAATGGCAATGCAAAGGTAGACAGCGTCTGACAGTCTCAGGCCCTGGCTTAATTATCATTTAGCCAAAAAAAGAAGCCGTCAAAATGAATTATCCACTACTGGATAAGCGATACTAAACGAGATTGTTCACTTCTCTGGGATGTTGTTACTTAATTTTCCCAAATCATTTCTTCTTACAAGTGTCCTATCATCCCCCACAAAGAGAAAAAAATTAAATTGGTTAAGGTTATAAAAAGAAAAAAAAAAAAACAAAAACTGCCCATACCTAGAATTTGAATCCCCATAATTGGCAAAACATAGAGCACAATTTAACTGTTTCCTCAATTTAAAACAAAATTCTATAAAATATATAACATTGTCTACATTGTAGAGATGATCTCTTCTTATCTGAGGAAATGAGTAATTGGAAATCAGGTATTGTTGAGTTAAAATACAGGTCTTTAAATGGTTTCAAATTTTGCTTATTAAAAGGTGGCCAATCACGATGCAAGCCAATCACAATGCAAGCCTTCCACATCCAAATTCATTCTTCACATAATTTTCTTGCATCCATTCTTGATCTTTTTAGGGAGAGGGTGAAAGTCCACATCTGGGGAAAAAATAAGTTTGAATTTTTAAAGAGCATACATCTAAAGGCTTGACAAAGCATTAAACAATTTTATAGCAGATTTAAAGCTTTCAAATATATTATCCATTGAAGTGGGCATTTCAACATGAAATACTGACACTTTGAGTTTCTAACTTACTAAAACATACATCACATACTCGGGTCACAATCTGAAAAGGTAACTGACAGGGAAGAGACACACAAGAGATACAAATTCCCAGCAGAGCTGGAAGGGACGTCAGAGGACAGGGAGGTCTAGCACCCTGTGTCACACAGCCGGTCAGGAGTCAAGTGAAACAAGAACTCAGGCTTCCTAACTCTCAACCATCCAGGGCTATGTCCCGAAGCTTCCAGATCCCTACAGATCATCCCCAGCACAGCTTGGGTTAACCAACTCAAATAAAAATTGTAGGAACAGTGACACCTGCTCTTCACCACCAATGTCAACCGTTTCTCTGGAATAAGTACTAGCCTTGCCCCTTGCAGAGTTAATTCTGTTTGGTTTCAATACTTAATGAACTCTAGACTAACTCCACCTTGGAAAAGGAAGCACAGAGAAAAGAAAAAGGAGGCTGGTTTGTAAAACTCAATTACAGTACACTCTGCTGAAACATGCACAGATTCACAGATTATTTGCCTGCTTAAAAATGCTGCAAATTATGCAAACAATTAAGCAATAGCGCACTTGCTCTGAAATACCTATTTCTGTGCTGAAGCTTTGGCAGGTCTTCTCATCTGAAACTTTTCTGCTGCTGCATCAGGCCCACGTTTTCATAGACTCTAGCATTATCTTCTCTCATTCTGCAGAGAAAAGAAAATGCGAGACATTTACAAAAATGTAGACCATGCTGTTTAAACTTACTCAGTATTTATAAAGCACACACGACATTCTCTGGGGACCGGATATGGTGCAGACACAGTTCCTGCGCCCAGGAGCTGACATTCTCCACAGGGATAAGAGACATACACATACAGCAATATAATTGCAAAGTTCAAAGTCAACCAAGAGCCGCCTTGAGTCCCTGTGCTCTCTGGGTTTGAAGGAAAGTGGGCTGTTTTAAGGAGGCCTGTAGGATGAGGCGTATGAGTTACATGATGAAGGAGGGTGGTTCACACACATTACAGAAGGAAAGGATGTTAGTTTCCAGAAGAGGAATCTGAACGGGCAAAAGCCCCAAGCAGTCGGGCAGTGATTCGAGATCCACTCAGCCCCAGCTCAGGTTACATGAAGGGGAACAGCTGGTTTAGGGCCCCAGGAAAGAGCCGCAGCATCAAAGCACCCAGACTCCTTTCTGCTGAGCAGGAAGGGGTGATCAGAGCCATCTAGGAGGGCAGGAACCCGGCAGCTGTGGGTGCCAGCTGGAGAGGGGCTCCGGTACGAGGGTGTCCTGAGTCTATACCCTACAGGGCGGACTTCGGGAATGAGAGGCCAAGAGCCCATTAGCCACAGGTATGCCATTGGTACTAAGGGAATCAGGACAGCTGCCTCTGTTCTGCCAGCATGAAGGGAAAGCTTTCTGGCAAGGATTTAGAGCCCTGACGTTCTGATTCCACTGCAAATTACTGCAGAGAGCAATTTAAAATATCAACTTCCCCAGTCAATCCACTGGGGAAGAAAAGCAGGCAGAAAGAAGAGGCAGCTTGGAGGAGAGAATACTTCTGTTATATAATTTATTTGCCATGTTAAATAGAAAGCAAATGTTAATACAAGCCTCATGTATGCTACCTAAAACATTTATATAGAATATTAAAGTCAGCAGGGGTTTAAAAACCTACATCAGAAGCAAACAGAGATAAGATTCTTAGGGGAAAATAAAAAGTAAATGTTATACTAGAGAGTGACTTTAGAATATATAGGAAAATAATAACTTACAATTGCTATTCATATCATCAATTTAAGAAATGTTCTCCTACCATGTTTTAGTTTAAACAAGGAGTCAGCAAAGCTGTACTTTCCGGAAGGACCAGAAAGTATTTTAGGCTCTGCGTGCCATACACGGTCTCTGTCATATGTTATCCTTTGGGTTTTGTTTTGTTTTACAACCCTTTAAGAACCATTCATGGACTATATACAGTAACAGGCCATGACAGCCTGGGCAACATAGCGAGACCCCATCTCTACAAAAAATTTTTAAAAATGAGCCGGGCATGGTGGCACGTGCCTATAGTCCCAGCTAATTGGGACTATGAGGCAGGAGGATCGCTTGAGCCCAGGAATTTGAGGGTGCAGTGAGCTCCGATGACATCACTGCACTCTACCCAGGCAACAGAGTGAGACCTTATACCAAAAAACAAAAATCAGGCCATGGCCCAGATTTGGCCTGTGGGCTGTAGTTTGCTGACCCCTGGTTTAAACACTGAAAGCAGATTTCTGTTGACTGGCGGCAAATTAGCAGATCATAGTTGTTTTGACACATTAATGGCCAATTTATTTACTTTTTTTTAGCAAAGAGTCTTAACACATCATAAGAGATATGACCTTCTCTTACAATAATCCCCATCCCATCAACAGAAACATTAGATTCTTCTTGGAGAACCACCGCTTGACACCCACATAGTCCTATGTAATCCAAGCCAGCACAGCAAGCAGCCTTCAGTTTAGGAAAATTAAATTTTAGTTTGGACACCAGCAACACAATCCGTAGAAACTGCCAATCACTGCGACATGAATCGCTGGGCGACAGTAACCTGCACCAGTGAAAGGCACGGGCTGCAAAGACTTGGTTTTTGTTTTTAAAGCCTTTTTATAGCACTATGTTCAGGTAAAAAGAATTTCCTTCATCACTACTTACTCTGCACAGGGTGGCGTCGGGGTACAGGGCGGGAGGGGGCTCTGATCGCCACTGGTCTGGTCCGCTAGAGAATACTTGATATTCGTATACTCGTGCCCTTTCCTCTTGCTTTTCTGAAAGTTGGAAGAGTACACACATGAGAGACTACGATTCTTTTAAAGGAATGAAGAAACAAAAAAGGTATTTCACAGAGAGAGAGACAAACAGACAGGTTACACCCTTGAGAATACCAATCTGTTGACCACATTGTTAGGGAACTGACCTCCTCGGCATAAATACACCAGATGGGTGAAAAGTACTTTTGAACCACATAATTCAAAAGCACAGAAAGTCACGTGTTATTGACTTATGGTATTGAATCAAATGCACCTGTTTCTGAGCTAAGAGAAAATCCACACCGTCTTTGCCACGTGGGCATCTAATCATTTCATAGTTCGTGTGCAACACACGTAATGATTTTCAGGTAAACGGCTGGGAAAAGAACTCCAGAAATAAATTCAGTCCAAGTAGAAATGGCACACAGGCACGGAAGACAGTAGTGCTCTTATCAGAAACAATAACGCACTTTGTCATATCTGCCCTAACCCCTGGAAATGACCTTTCAAACTTTGTTGTTGAATCTAACGGAATCCTGCCCCCCGCAGGGGCACGGGGGTGACACAGAAGCAAAGAAAATGAGCAGAAATGTAACCTCATCTCAGATGGGGAGTGAACTGTATTTGGGAAGACTTCTAGTTAGATGGTTTATCACCCTCTCCTCCTCCTCTATGTGCCTGGAAACAGCCAACTGGCTTCATTTTAGCATTACTCAGGAAAGGCAAGCAGCAGAAAGGGTGGCCTTATCCAACACTGATGTACACGTGGGAACTTTCCTGCTCTGCTGTGAGAGGGTAGACTGGCACCATCCCTTTAGTGCACAATTAGTGGCAGTAGTATTAACTAGTTAGTACTTAGTAAAAAATAAACAGGCAACCCTGAACACGTACTCCTTGAGAAATCCTTGCACATAAGCCTAAAAGCTGTACAAGGATGGCCTGTGACATGGTATTTTTGATAATGTCCTGGCCCAGTGCGGTGGCTCATGCCTGTAATCCCAGCACTCTGGGAGACCAAGGCAGGAGGATCACTTGAGCTTAGGAGTTCGAGTCCAGCCTGAGCAAGAGCAAGACCCTGTCTCTACCAAACATAGAAAAATTAGCCAGGCCGTGGTGGCACATGCCTGTAGTCCCAGCTACTCTGGAGACTAAGACAGGAGATCTCTTCAGTCCAGGAGTTTGAGGTTGCAGTGATCTATGATCACGCCACTGTACTCTACCCTGGGCAAAAGAGCAAGAACCTGTCTCCAAAAAAAAAAAAAAAAACCCCAAAACAAACAAATTTTTTAAAAAAACATAAAAATGACAGAGAAGGCAGATAAGAGATTTGATATACACAGAATTCCTAAAGAAGAAAACAAATAGAATAAAAGAAAATTTCTAAAACAGCAATGAAAGAAAATGTTCCTGAAACTTAAAAACAAACAAACAAAAACCTAAATCTGCATTTAAAAAGGCACACAACAGAGGAAACAGCACACAATCAATCTCTGAAAAAGAATCATATGGATCTCCAGGCAGAAAAAGCAAGTCACATCAGGGAGGGAGAATCGAACTGATTTTAAACTTCAACACAGCCACATAATTCTGAAAATCCTGTGGGAAAGAGAGATAATTCAAGAATTTTATGCCCTGCTAAGTTATCCTCTCACAGATAAAACCTGTTCAGGCATTTTCATGGATGTAAATACTTGGAATACAATATTGTCTTTAAAAACCCACTAATAATGCAACCTAGCCAATAGGTTGCATTATCAAAATAATCAAACAAAATAAAGAATTCAGAGAAACAGAAACCATGATAAAAGGACTAGAGGATCGATTTAAATATAGTGCCACACTAAACAACTGTGGTAATTATACATATAAATGTCATAAACCATGTCAAAAATCAGGAGGTAAAAGAAAAATGTGCTAGTTCTCTTTCTAGGAAAAAATACATAAATTATATCGTGAAAACGGTTAACAGTTGTGAGCATTTACTTTGTGCCAGGCCCTACTTGAACATATCACCTCATTTTAACCCTCAAAACAACCTTTTGAAATAGATACTTTTATTAACCCTATTTTACAGATGAGAAAGTCATGCCCTTAAAGCAGAGGTTGGCAAAATAATGGCATGTGTGACAAATCTAGCCAGGGGCTGTTTTGTACGTCCTGTGAGATAAGAATAGTGCTTACATTTTTAAAAGGCTGTAAACAAACACAAACAAAAAAGAATATCCAACAGAGAGCATACATGGCCTGCAAAGCCTGCATATTTTACTATCTGACTCTTATTCGTACATTAACAGGCAGCTGCTTACCCTCTACTTCCTTGTGCTATTGCAACCAAGGGGAAAAAGGAACCTCCCAGGGACAGTAGAGTGACAAGACAGAACGTGCCTGGGTCCCTGGATGACCCTGTGGAACAGAGCTGCCCTCCACCCCTTCACCCCTGAATTGTCTGTCAGCGCAGACTTCTCTGTAGGAGAGAAATAAGCTTCTATTTTGTTTAAACCACTATTATTTAGCCTCTGGTACAGCAGCCAAACCAAATTATAAACTGATAGGACAGTCATTACAGAACTTACAGTCTAGGGAAGAAGCTGCAAAACAGAAATCCAAGGCAAAAATGTTCTGGTTAAACAGTATTTTAATTTTTTGAACAGCCATTTTTTAAAAAGTTAAGGCCTTGTGAATGATCACCTCTGAGTAGTAGCCATAGCTATTTTCAGCACTGAAATCTTGACTTACATAAGAAACAATCTTTAGAGAGATACAATATAATTTAAAATTAAATATTAAATGCAAGAAATGACAGAGGACATTATTTTAAAATATCCTGAGGTTTAAAAATCCTCAGTCACTTTTTAAAATAAAAATTAAAAATACACAATAAATAAAAATTGAAGAGTAAACTTGCTTTTTTACTCAATACTTTAAAAATACTTAAAAAAGTATTGTGGGCCAGGCGCGGTGGCTCACGCCTGTAATCCTAGCACTCTGGGAGGCCGAGGGGGGTGGATCGCTCAAGGTCAGGAGGTTCCAAACCAGCCTGAGCAAGAGCGAGACCCCGTCTCTACTAATAATAGAAAGAAATTAATTGGCCAACTAAAATATATAGAAAAAATTAGCCAGGCATGGTGGTGCACGCCTATAGTCCCAGCTACTCGGGAGGCTGAGCCAGAGGATTGCTTGAGCCCAGGAGTTGGAGGTTGCTGTGAGCCAGGCTGACGCCACAGCACTCTAGCCCAGGCAACACAGTGAGACTCTGTCTCAAAAAAAAAAAAAAAAAAAAGTATTGTGGGTGAAAAAAAATGACATGAGACCTACCATCTTAACAAATTTCTAGATGTGCTATACACACACTGTTATACAGAAGATTGCTCTAATTTTTTCATCTTTCATTACCGAAACACTTTATCTACTGAACATCAACTCCTCATTTCCCCCTCCCTATTCAATACTTCCTTGAAAATCAAAATCAATATTTCTAAATGAACTGCTTACAAAAGAATTTTCTAACGAGGAATAATACAAATGGAACAGGAATTATTTCAATGAATCAAAGTAACCCAAGGAAAAGCATAAAAATCTTGGAGCTTTTTAGCTTAGGTAGGAAGACCAAGAAATGAAACTGATTCACAAATCAGGTGAGCTTGTCCCCTAGTACTGCGACAGCCCAGGCAGTCTTACAGATGAAGAAGAATCTCAGGGGACAGGGGTTGCTTTGATTTGTTGCAGTGGGTATGGGGGAGATGGAGGGTAACGTGTTTCTAAGTCCTAGAAAATAATCTGAAATTGATCTGTCTCCACCCAGATTCAGACTCAATGACCTAGCACGGTCACCAAGCCTTGTGCAATGTTTATAATAAATCTGATGGCCCTGCCAACTGACACACAGCCAAGGTTCAGAGGACGGACCAACCACGAGGCTCCAAAACCACCTGGCGTTAAGTATCTTTCCAGATGAAGGAACCCCGATTACATTTTTAAACCTCAAATTACAAAAAATCCAAAAGCCAAGAGCAGGAAGAGAGGGTAAAATGAAAACACTCTTGTCTAGGTTACCGAGCAACAAGACTACTTTTCCAGTACACTCTGGGTTCAAATTTGAAGACTGCAAACACCTTGATTCCTTCCACATCTAACCATGAAAGCTGCTGGTCCTGCTCTGGCCCATGCTCGGTCAGCCCCGCCGGCCCTGTCCAAGCCACGATCAACTGTCACCTCCACTGCCACGGCAGCTCCCCACCGGGCCCCTGCAGCTACTCAAGGCTGCTGCCCACCCAGTCTTCACCCTCAAGCCAGGGTCCTCTTTTAAACTGAGGATCTTTTGCTCTCTACACCTCTGACAAAGGTCTGATAACAAGAATCTACCTAGAACTCAAAAGAATTAACAAGAAAAAATCAAACAACCCCATTTATAAATGGGCAAAGGAGATGAACAGAAACTTTTCCAAAGAAGACAGAATAAT
>CAUYRT010067965.1:0-29591 GCA_963574885.1 Lepilemur ruficaudatus | reverse complement strand
TATATTTTTAGTTGGCCAATTAATTTCTTTCTATTTTTTTAGTAGAGATGGGGTCTCACTCTTGCTCAGGCTGGTCTTGAACTCCTGACCTTGAGCGATCCTCCTGCCTCAGCCTCCCAGAGTGCTAGGATTACAGGCGTGAGCCACCGCACCTGGCCTAATTGCTTTTTAAATGTTGAACCAGCCTTGCATACCTGAGATAAATTCCACCTGGTCATGTTGTATAATTCTTTTTATACATTATTGGATTTGATTTGCTAATTTTACTTATTTATGTATTTAATTATTTTGAGACAGAGTCTTGCTCTATCACCCTAGGTAGAGTACAGTGGCATTATCATAGCTCACTGTAACCCCAATCTCCTGGGCTCAAGCAATCCTCCTGCCTCAGGCTCCAGAGTGACTAGGACTACATGTGTGCACCACCATGCCTAGCTAATTTTTTCTATTTTTGGTAGAGACAGGGTCTCACTCTTGTTCCGGCAGGTCTCAAACTCCTGATCTCCAGTGATCCCCACCCCTTGGCCTCCCAGAATGCTAGGATTACAGGCCTGAGCCACCACGCCCAGCCTGATTTGCTAATATTTTAGTGAGGCTTTTTGTATCTGTGTTCATGAGAGATATTGGTCTGTAGTTTTCTTTTCTTGCAATGTCTTTTCTGGTTTTCATATTAGGGTGATACGGGCCTCATCATATGAGTTATGAAGTATTCTCTCTGCTTCTATCTTCTGAAAAAAATTGTAAATAATTAGCATAATTTCTTCTTTAAATGTTATCCATTTACTTTTAATCTATATTTAGGTGACAAATGCTCTAGAAAAAGAAAATAATAGGCTGGCCGTGCTGGCTCACTCCTGTAATCCTAGCACACTGGGAGGCTGAGGCAGGAGGATCGCTCAAGGTCAGGAGTTCAAGACCAGCCTGAGCAAGAGTGAGACCCCATCTCTACTAAAAAAATAGAAAGAAATTAATTGGCCAACTAAAAATATATAGAAAAAAAATTAGCCGTGCATGGTGGTACATGCCTGTAGTCCCAGCTACTTGGGAGGCTGAGGCAGAAGGATTGCTCAAGGTCAGGAGTTCGAAACCAGCCTGAGCAAGAGTGAGACCCTGTCTCTACTAAAAGTAGAAAGAAATTAATTGGACAACCAAAAATATATGGAAAAAATTAGCCGGGCATGGTGGCACATGCCCATAGTCCCAGCTACTCGGGAGGCTGAGGCAGAAGGATTGCTTGAGCCCAGGAGTTTGAGGTTGCTGTGAGCTAGGCTGACGCCACGGCAGTCACCCTAGCCCAGGCAGCAGAGCAAGACTCTGTCTCAAAAAAAAAAAATAATAATCTATATGTATCTTTATATTTAAAGTGGATTTTTTGTAGACAACATATACTTAGATCTTGTTTTTTGATCCACTCTGACAATCTGTTTTAATTGGCATATTTATACCACCAATGTTCAAAGTGATTATTGATATAATTAGATTAATATCTACTATGTTTGTTACTATATTCTATTTATTGCTCTTTTCTTTTCTCCTGTCCTTTTTTGGTCTTTTGTGGTTTCAATCAAGTATTTCATAAAATTATTCCATTTTCCTTCCTTTCTTAGCATATCAGTTACACTTCTTTTTTACTTTTATTAGTGGTTGCCCTATAATTTGCAGTATTCATTTACCACTAATCTAAGTCCACTTTCAAATAAATAAAACTATACTGCTTCATGGGTAGTGTATTTTATAATAACAAAATAATTCTAATTCCTTCTTCCCATCCCTTGTAGCATTGCTGTCACTTCTTTACTTATATTAATACATAAGCATCAGCACATACACACATACATAATTGAATACATTGTTGCTATTATTATTGCTGACAAACTGTTATCTATTAGAACAGAAAGAAACGTTTTTATTTTACCTTCACGTATTCTTTCTCTGACGCTCTTCCTTTCTTTCTGCAGATCTGAGTTTCTGACCTATGTTATTTTCCTTCTCTCTGAAGAAATTCTTTTGACATTTCTTGCAAACCAAGTTTACTGGCAACAATTTCCCTCAATATTTGTTCATATGAAAAGTCTTTATTTTTTCTTCACTTTTGAAGGATAATTTCACAAGGGACAGAATTATAGAGTTTCTTTTTCCTCAGCAGTTTAAATATTTCACTTTACTCTCTTCTTTCTTCCATGGTTTCTGAGAAGTCAGAGGGAATTCTTATCTTTGCTCCTCTGTAAGTAAGGTGGTTTTTTTCTTATGGCTTCTTTCAGAATTTTTTCTTTAACTTTGATTTTCTGAAGTTTCAGTATTGTATGGTTAGGTGTTGTTTTTGGCATTTATCCTGCTTGGTGTTCTCTGGGCTTCCTGGATCTATGGTGTCTGACATTAATTTGGGGGGAACCATCAGTCTTTATTGCTTTAACTATTTCTTCTGTTTTTTCCTCTTTTTCTTATCCTTCTGATATTCCTATTGTGTGTATGTTAAACTTTTTGTGGGAGTTTCACAGTTCTTGGGTTTCTTTTCTTCCTTTTCAGTCTTTTTTCTCTTTGCTTTTCAGTTTTGGCAGTTTCTATTGCGATGTCCTCAAGCCCAGAGATGCCTTCTTCAGCCACAACCAGTCTTCTAATAAGCCCATCAAAGGCTGTCTTCATTTCTGTTACAGTGTTTTGTTTTTTTTATCTCTAGCATTCCTTTTTGATTCTTTCTTAGAATTTTCTTCTCTCTGCTTACATTTCCTACCGGTCCTTGCGTGCTGTCTACTTTGTCCATTAGAGTTCTTAGTTGTTTTAAATTCCCGCTATGATAATTCCAACATCCTTGCTATACCCCAAGTCTGGTTCTGATGCTTGTTCTGTCTCTTCAAACTGTGTTTTTTTGCTATTTAGCATGCCTTGTAATTTTTCTTGATAGTCGGATATGATGTACTGTGTAAAAGGAACAGCAGTAAATAGATCTTCAGTGATGTAGTGGTCAGGTATGAGGGGAAGGGAGCTCCCCTGTAAGTAGTAAGGGGACTATATTCCTATAATTAGGTCTCAGTTTTTTGATGAGCCAGTGCCTCTGGACTCTGAGCCTCACAAGTGCTTGTTAGTTTTCTCCTTCCCTTACCCACCTTGGACAGAATGGCTGGAGTGGGTGGGAGCTGAGTATTTCTCTTCTCCCAGGTCAATTAGGCTCTGATAAAACTCCAGCAGTTTAGGCTCTGGTTAGTTTCTCCTGAAGGCAGGAGAAACAGAATGCTTTGGTATATTTCAAAATGTTTTCTTTTCCCCTACCCCTGTATAATATTATGAAATATATATGTGGTCTTTGACCCTGTTTCCTGGCATACAACTTCTAAAATCCTTAGCCTCCAAAGCAATATCTTTTTGTATGCTAAGTGATGGCTAGCAACTCCTGGGTAGCTTCAGGATGGGCACTGTCACCAGAAAAACCAAGGTACGATTAGAGGGTTGGGACTCTCAGCCCCATCCCCTGACTTCTGGGAAGGGGAGAGGAGCTGAAGGTTAAGTTTATCACCAAGACCACTGGTTTAATCAGTCATGCCTCTGTAATGAAGTATCACTAAAAACACAAAAGGACAGGGTTTGGAGAGCTTCCGGATAGCAGAACACCTGGAGGTTCCTGGAGGGGGGCACACCCCTTCCCGCATACCTTGCCCTAGACATCTCTTTATCTGTAACCTTTGTAATACCCTTTATAATAAACCGGTAAATGTGTTTCCTTGAGTTCTGTGAGCCACTCTAGCAAAAATTAATCCATCCCAAAGAGGGGGTCATGGGATCCCCGATTTATAGCCGCTCAGTCAGAAGTTCCAGAGGCCTGGACTTGCAATTGGGGTCTGAAAGAGGGGGGCGAGAGTGTCTTGCGGAACTGAGCCCTCAACCCACGGGATCTGATATCCCCAGGTCGATAGTGTTAGAACTGAATCAGAGGATACCCAGCTGGTATCCATGGCAGGGTGGATTGTTTTCTTGTTGGTGGGGAGAAATGCCCACACATTTGGTTGCAGAAGGCTTCTGTGTTGGTGGTTGTTGTGTGGTGTGAGAGCAGAGGAAAAACACTTTGAATTTTTCCACCTTCACCCTGCCAGAAGAATTAGGGAACTTTTGTCCAATATTCACTGTGAGAACCTAGTCCAGCTCCTGGAGGTAAAACTCACACAAGTGTGCCCCCCACGGCTCTGTCCCCTGGAGTGTTTGACTCAGAGACTTGTCCACATGGAGCCTCCAGCTCAAGTCTGTCAGTTACAATTTAAGTTTTTGTTCCCCATGCTGGTTCCCGCTCATTGGGTTTTTTCATTTTGTTCATTTTTCAGTTTGTTCAGCTTTTTACTTGTTAGGACAGAATGATGACTTCCAAGCTCCTTACATGCCTGACCGACTGACTGTGCCTTGTCTCTTAATCCTCTACACAGTGTTTCTCAGAGAGCAGAAATGCTTAATGTTTCTAAAATCCAATGTTTCCATTTTTTCTTTCATGCATCAAGATTTTGAGTATTGTATCTAAGAAATTTTTGCCTAACTCAAGGTCACACAGATTTTCATGTGTTTTCTTCTATCAGAGTACTCTTTTTAAAGTGCAAATCAGATCACATCACTCCCTTGCTTAAAACTCTCCAAGGACTTTCCCTCACATTTTGAGTAAAATCTAAACTCCTAATCCTGGTTTACAAAGCGCTGCATGATCTTGCCGTCGGCTTCTTCTTTGACCTCACCCTCCTGCCCATTCACCCCTTTCACTCTGCTCCAGCCATGTTTGTTTTCTTGCTGCTCCATATACCTCCTTGGAGCCCCTGTAGTTGCTATTCTCTCTGCCTGGGTCACTCGCCAGTTAGATCTGCACACGGCTCATCCCTTAACCCTCAATACCACTCTCTTAGCAAGGCTCTCTTTGCCAAGCCTTTCTAAAATAGGACCCCTCTTTCACACTCCATCCTTTCATCCCTCTTGATTTTTTCCATAGCATGTATCACTATCTGGGGTTACTGTATTCATTGCATTAGTTTTAATTTACTTCTTTGCTCCCCTAAAATGTACATTCTTTGAGGTCAAGACATTTTCTATTTTGTTTACCCCTATATTCCCCAAGCCAAGAACAAAATTGGGCACAAAGCACATGCTCAATAAATATATGTTGAGATGAATTACACCCTACTGAAAACCACATCTAATATACTGGGAATCTCAAAATATGAATCTTAGGATAAAGGAGAGAGTAAGATTTGGATTGGGTGAGGTTTGTTTCGAAGCAGAAGAAGAAGGGAAGGTTTCAGTGGGACTCCCTGGAGAGAAGAAGCCTGCTGAGCAGAAGCAGAGCCAGTTCCAAGGAACAGGTGACCCACGATTCCCTCATCTCAACAGCGACCAAGAACAGGCCTTGAATAGTAGAAGCCCATTGCCTTGTGCCCTCCGGGTCAGGGTTTCTCTCTGGACCTTGAGCTTACTGTAATTTTAGAGACGTTTTGTGATTCAAATTTCATTTTTGCCAACTTAATTATTGGCATGGACAAAGACTTACAATCCACAATTAAAGATAAAAAGGTTTTCATTAGTAGTGGCAAAGAATAAACATATAGCCTAGTGGAAAAAAATTGAGAGTCCACACCCCCTCACATTTATGGTCAGAGATTTTGCGAAAGGGTGAAGACAATTCAATGGAGAAAGAATATTCTTTTCAACAAGTGGTACTAGAATAGGTGGATATTCACAGACAAAGGAACACAGTTGGATACCTACCTCAAGCCATTCACAAATATTAAATTAAAATCATTCATAGACCTAAATGTAAGAACTAACAGTATATAACTCTTAGAAGAAAACAAGTAAATCTTTATGACCTTGGGTTAGGCAATGGATTCTTAGATATGATACCAAAGCATAAATGTCAGAAGAAAAAAATAGATAAATTGGATTTCATTAAAATTAAGAACTTTTGTGCTTCAAAGAACAACAAGAGAGTGAAAAGATAACCCATAGAATGGGAGAAAATTTTTGCAAGTTATGTATCTGATAGGTAACTTATGTTCAAAATATGGAAAGGAACTCTCACAATTCAACAATGAAAAGACCAAAAACCAAATCTGAAAATGGACAAAGACTTTGAATAGACATTTCTCAAGACAAGATATACAAATAGCCAATAAACACATGAAAACTGCTCAACAGTGTTAGTCATCAGGGAAATGCAAATCGAAATGAGATACCACCCACCAGAATGGCTATAATTAAAAAGATGGACAATAACAAGTGTCAGTGAGGATGTGCAGAAATTGGAACACTCATATATTGCTAATAGGAATGTAAAACGGTGCAGCTGCTTTGGAAAACAGTCTGGCAGTTCCTATAAAGGTTAAACATAGAGTCACCACGTGACCCAGCAATTCCATGTCTAGCAATTCTACCCAAGAGAAATGAAAACCCGTGTTAACGCAAAAACTTGTACACGAATGTTCAAAGGAACATTATTCATAATAGCCAAAAAGTAGAAACAACTCAAATGGTCATCAACTGATGAATGAATAAACAAAATGTGGGATATCTGTTTTAGGAATGTTATTTGGCTATACAAAATGAAGTGTTAACACATGCTACAACATGGATGAATCTTGAAAATACTGTGTTAAGTGAAAGAAGCCAGTCACAAAAGACCTCATATTGCTCGATTCCATTTATATGAAATGCTCAAGATATGCAATCTATCGAGAAAGCAGTTTAGTAGTTACCTAGGGCCGGGTAGGGGGTAACGGGGAATTGAGGAAGCGGCTAAAACATATAGGCTGGGGGTTTCTTTCTGGGAGAGGACAAAAAAGTTCTACAATTAAGATTGCAAAGATGGTTGCACAACCTTGTGAACTTACTAAAAACCATTGACTTGTATACTTTATTTACTTATTTATTTTTTGTTTTGACATTGGGAGAACTTTGTGCTATGAATCATGTACTTTAAATGGGTCAATTGTATGGTATGCGAATTATATCTCATGAAACTGCTTTTAAAAGATTTATAGTTAGAAATACTTGTTTCAGTACCATGTTCTCCACCATTTGCCGATTGACCTCTCTGTGCTACATGCCGTAGATGTCAAGACAAATAAAACATAATACTCCCTTCAGCACCTTAACTCACAGTTAAGTGAAGAATCCAAACACATAAACAGATAAATTGAAATTCAAACAAAGCACTGCAGGAGCCAGTAAGGCAGAACAAATTACCATGCCCACAGTATTAGAGAGAACCTTTCAGAGGAGGTGATGTTTAAACTGAAATGTGACGGACAAGTAGGAGTTTGCCAGACAAGGATAGGAATGAGGGCGGGGGGATTCCGGGCCCAGGGAGCAGCGTCTGTGAAGGCAGGAAACCACAAGAGAGCAGGGAGTGTTCAGAGAGTAGTAAATTCATTTGGGGAGAGGGTGGGTTGGTTGGGGGAGTGGTGAGAGATTAGGCAGAATGCTAGGATCACCCAGGCTGAAGATTTATATAACTGTTAAGAAATCCCAGCTATCCCTTAAAGGGAAACTGGAGCTAGGTGAAAGAGACAACCAGCTTCTCAAAAGGGAGGGAACTCTGCAGACAGTGCAAGGTGGAGCTGAGCAAGGACAGAGCATGATCTCTACTGTCTTTTCCTTTCTGCAAATCCCCACATGGGGCATTGGCCTTTATTACCTTTGTAACTGAGCACATCCTGGAAGCAGTGGCAGAATAAGACAAAGATCAATATGCCCAACTTGCTTATTTAAAAAAAAGCTTCATTTCCAGGAGATGAATCAATTAAGGTATTAATGTAGCATCTTTGGGGCGGGGGGATGAAGGGGAAAAAATGGCTCCTAGTGGTCTAGTCTAGGCTTGAGCATAGGTTTGTGGTGTGACCTTGGGCAAGTCATTGTATCTTTCTAGCCTCGATCTCATCATCTATAAAGTTAATTAGCTGAATAAGAATCAGTGATTCTGGAACTTACCTGATAACAAGCATCTCTCAAGGTTAATTCCAGGGCCTACCCCAGACCTGCCGGATCAGTGTCTCTGGGGAGGACCATGGAAAGTTGTACGTTTAACAAGTGCTCCCTGAAGTCCCTCCGAGCTCTGTGGTTCCATCTTTCAGTGATGCTCATTTACAGCAGGGCAGGAGCCTGAGTGAACTGCAGATTCCTCAGATGCCCCAGCCCGAGTGTCTGCTGGGAGATTTGTTGGAGGTGGAGCTACAGAGTATGCATAAGGGTGGCCATTTGTATGCTGAAAATGTATGACAATGTCAGGGCCCCAGGAAGAAGCAACAGAGCAGTGGCTCTTCCCTTTCTATCTCCCCTTCCTCTGCCAACCCCAGACATGTCCCTTTGGGGAAACGGGCGCTGGAGAGAGAGACTTCTGTAGTAATGAGGAATGTTTTCTAAATGATCGTGTTGTGCTTTGAAAAAACAGTGATGTAATTCAGTATTCTTCTTCCAAAGAGAGAGGCTGTTCTTTTGGTATTCTGTTCATTTAGAGTGGTGTCACTCATTAGGGTCTCCCAAAGCCTCCATTCAAAGTATTGTCTTTAAGTACCCACTTGAGTGCCACGAAACCATTAAAATGGGCATCATTTCCACTCCGTCTAAGCTTTCCATCAATGTGGATGAACATGCTCAAGGACAGACAAACAGTGCTACACAGCATTGAGAGAAACACAAACAAACAGGGACCCTACCCAGCAAATAAACACAATTTTAAATATTGACATTGTGAATAGGGATTAGTACTTGTTCTTATGTTCTGGGTTAAGACGGTTGGAGCCAGGCCAGGGTTACATGATTCACCAGCCTGAGCAAACAGAGATTGGATTATTTCCTCCCTCTCCCTTCACCCGATCTCCAAATGTGGGATTTAAAATTCATTCAATAAACATTTATTAAATTTCTTCTATTTTCTAAGAGTTATACAGTGGGGATACAAAAAATAAGACACATTCCTGCCTTTTGGGCACTTGACAATGACAAAAATTAGGAAAATCCAAGCAGAACTTTTTGTTAAGGAAATATTAGGGACCCTTCTTATGAATGTAAGAGACCCAAACTCCAAAGAAGTATGCAAATGTTTAGATTGCCATCTAAATCAACTTGGCCTCAAGTTTTACTTAGCATTAGTTAAAAGCCCAAGCTAGCTTATTCCATGGGAATTGCCTTAATTGTCTTATTGTAAATTAATTGGATTTTTTTTTGTGGGTCAGATGAGTTGATCTCATTTTGACTGAAAGCTGTTTTTTCCTTCTCTTTCTATTTGTGGGAAACAGCAAGCCTAAGTAGATCAGCACTGTGGCTTGTACACATACAGACATGGATAGCTGATGTTTCTCTTTAAGGCATTTTTAGATATGAAAAATTCCAGATGCCATTCTGTTAGCAGAGTCAAATGCAAACGTTCCCCGAGTCTGCGTTCAACTTTTCCGACTTTAGAGGTCATCTCTCGGCAACAGCTGAGTCGCCAGCATGTTGGTTCTTCTGAAGACCCTGTTATGAAAATAGTTAATGAGCAAGAGCAGAGACAGTGGGCCTGGCATCCTCCAAACATTTCCCAAGGACATAACAACTACTGCAAACCAACACTTTTGTACCGCCTAACATGCCCATGGCAAGAAGCTGTCTACTGAAGATTGGATGTATTTGGTCAAGGATACGATACAAATCTTTTCCATATGTTGGCTGAGCCTTTATGGGCCTATAACTTGGTTTTCTGAGAGGTAATTTGGTTTCACTTGCAATCTTAATTCTAAATTTGCCTCATACCAAGTAATAAGTTGGGTCTTCCTCCAGTCTTGTCCAAAAGTCTTCTATAACCCTGCCAAGCTGGGTCATCTCTTCTCTGAACTCCCAAAATACCCTTTGCATTTCACTGTCACTGCTTTTTCTTCATTGTTCTATAACCATAATTATCTTTATTTATCTGCTTCGACTACTGGATTGTGAGCTTCTTAAGGACAGCAATGTTATTTTGTTTATCTCTTCCTTGCTTGGCACATGGTAGATGCTTAACAAAGGCTTTAAAAATAAGTCACTAAATACATGGATATATGTATGCATATATGAATGAACAAAGGTGAGTGAATGAATTCATGCAAGGACAAACACATTACCAGGCACAGTAGAATTTAGTGGTTCTGCTGTGGTGCCAAAAATTCCAACCGACTATCAGCTGTGGGTGTCAGAGCTGATTTAGATCCCATGTTGCACATGGTGCTCAGTGTGAAAAACAGACATATAGCAGCTAAGTTGGTTATGAAGTGAGATTCTGGGTCATAAGTCCTGTTTTGGATAGATGAGTTCTGGAGGAGATAGGCTAGGTTAGGACATAGAGATAAATAGAGGGGTATCAGGGAGAACAGGGCAAACATTGAGCCTTTGAACCAGTGGGGTTGAGGCATGGGGAAGCAAAATGGGGGCATAAGGAAAAGGGGAGCAGGTCTGGTTGTTGGGGAGCCTGCTAACTTAGGGACCTTGGTTCCCAGGCATTTGTCAGGTCATTGAGTAAGGGATCAAAGGTTGAGATATTTGGAACTAGTCTAGAAGCACTTGCACTGTTGCCAATGGGAACCAGTCTAGACTGTTTGCACTGGTGCACTAATGCCAGTGGGGGCTCCTTCTGCAGCGAGAAGGCAGGCTGTCACAGCTGTGACCAGGCAGTGCAGGGCTCCCGCTGCTCTGTAGCTCTCCAGCCAGGAGGAGGGCAGATGCCTCCTGTCACCTGCCACACTAAACACAGCAATTTCCATCCACTGAATGTAGTGAAAAAAAGAATTTTTAAATCATGAAATTGAGAGTCTTCAGGCAACTATTAGAGATTTAATTCCCTGCTTTCTTTATTTATTTTCTAATATTGAGATCTGGCAGTCTTTTTCCCTTTGCCACAGGACGAGGAATATTTGTATTAAGAAAAGAATCTATACACACACACACACACACACACACACACACACAGTCCCTGATGTCTAGCTGCTTACAACTGAAACAATGATTCTGACACTGAAAAGGAACCCAGTATGCAAAGAGCAGATATCTGACCCTGAGCAAGCAATGTGAATGTTATGGTCAAGTCAAAACACGAGAAGGAAGAATGAGGCTTACTTCTTGAAAAGGAGGTAGTTCTAGTGAGTGAAAATAATTCTCCAGGGAGTCTCAGAAAATGGCAGGGATTTGATCCAGAAAGTAAATTATCAGGACAAGTTAAAGCAGAGTAGGAGAATTATCAAACTTCTATGGGGCCTGCCTGTGCATGGTTAAGGTATAATTTAACACGGAGCAACGTATGTGTTTTTGCTACAGAGTATGGAGTTGTTGCTTGCTGGTTGTCTGCATTTGTGTTTTAGATAAAAAATTGAGAGCTTCCCTTGGCCACTGTTGTAGGCTGCTGTGAGCCAGCAGACTGTTGAGTGAGATTGTGGAAGGAGGTCAGATTTTATCCAGGGTGGTCGTCTGTCCCTTCATCCACTGTTCTCAGACTCTGGTGACCTCAGATCTTAAATCATTCTTGCCACTTTTACTAATAAATATCTCAGTCTGTGTGTGTGTTTCCGGATATCAGGTGGCCCAGCCTGTTCTCTGTTCCACTTATTGAATACTGCTCAGAAACCACACTGGGTTGCTGCAGACTGCCTTGGCTATGACGCAGAGAAAAACAGTCTTATTTCCTTACATTTTTAATGCCAAGGCATGGCTTGGCAAAAAGAGGATTATACCAGACCAATGTTATTTCCTTTTGTGCTAAAGGGGCAGGATATATGGTGGCGGGTGGCAGGCGGTGGAGGTTAGGGCGGAGTGGATTAGTCTATGTTAATATAAGCAGGCAGTTCTTTCTGCGTCACACATATTCTAAGGGAAGGGCTGAGACACCAGTAATACTATTCGCCTGTTGAAAGTTCCTAAACAGTGATTATCAGTGGCTCTTTATCAAGCCGAGGACATCCTCAAGGGTCATTCTTCATCAATATTTTAGATGAAAATATTGAAAGTGCTAACTAAATTTGGAGAGGGCACCCATTTGCAGGGAGGGGATGCTGTCAATTTGAATGTTAGGAATAGAATGCAACGTGCCTTTGAAAGATCAGAAAATGTATCCATTAATAACAAAATTTGCTTTTAATCTCAGCAGAGACAAATGCACATTAAAAGCGTTAAGAATTACAAATGTAGACTCAGTGGCATTAGGCTGAAAAGGCATAAATGCAGAAGAAAGTGCTTCCATGTCAGAGTGGACCACAGACTGAATGAGTTAGCAATGCAGTGTTATAATTAAAACAATGTATGTGACTCAAGGATAAATGAAAGAAAGTATGCCATACGAAGACAGGAATCATCTCTCCATGGTGTTTAGAATTACGAGCACTTGCAGTTTATTTTTTTATGACCCCGTTTTTTAAAAAAGCAAACATTCTAGAGGAATACAATAATAGTGATGACAGGGATGACAAACAGAAGAAAGAGGAAAAATTATAACTCCTCACATCTGAGATGCTGCTGAGGCCCTGCTTTCAGTGCCTGGTACCTGCGATAGCATCATTGGATCTTAAATATTATCCTCTCCTGTAGGATCAGGTTTTACAATTTTGGAACTCAGTTTTACCGAGTAATGAAAAAATAGGTAAGCTGATCAGCTAAAATTAGCCACTAATTATTTGTGAAGCGCTCCTCCATCAGGCTCTCCTCGTGCTTGTCCTACTTTTCTTTGTCCCTTGCTGTGGAGACCATTTATCTTTTTAAACAACTGCACAATCACAGCAGCACTTTCTGGCCTGGAATTCAGGCTGCTTTTGTGTTGATTCTAACCAGTTACTGCTCTCGACTAAAATGCTAAACCATAAATAAGGGATGTAGCAAACCTGAGGTTCTCCATCAATACATACGGCAATTAGCTCCTCCCAGGATCTCTGAGCTTGGGAGGAAACGCCGGGGAAACTGAGCTGGCCTGGGTGACTGGTTCCTCTTCTGGCCTCCATTGTGCCCTGGGCTATAATCCCTCGTGCCATTCAAGACACTTTGATATTGTACTTCACTGTTTACAAGTTTATGTTTTAGATTGGCATTTCTCAAACGTCACTGTGCATTCATGTTACCTGGGAATCTTTTAAAATGTGGTTTCTAATTCAGTAGGTTTGAGGAGAGGCCTGAGCTTCTGCATTTCTGGTATGCACCTAGAAGTCAAGGCTGCAAGTCCCCGAGCTGCACTTGACTGAGTAGCAAAGTCAACTCGTCGAAAACTGGGGAAAAGTCTCTTGCCCTTTTTTTTAAAACTTACTATTCAGGTATAAAATACACACAGATGTGCACAAATCATCAAAGCTCAATGTAGTTCCAAAAAGTGAACACACTGTGTAACCAGCCTCCAGATCAAAAACCAGCCTCCAGATCAGCACCCCAAGATCCCTTCTTGTGCCTCATTTACCCCAATGGCAAATGGAATCTGATCTCTTTCAACTTTTGCTGTCGCCAACAATACTCCAGTGAACTCCCCAAAATGTCCATGTCCTAATCCCCAGAATCTGTGACTATGTAAGTGGCAAAGGAGACTTTGCAAATGTGATTAAGTCAAAGATCTTGAGATGGGTGATGATCCAGGGGGCCCCATGTAATTACCAGGGTCTGTCTGTGTCCTCCAGGAGGAGATGTCATACAGAAGCAGAGGCTGGAATGATGGAGTTGTGAAGAGGCCACAAGCCAAGGAACCCAGGCAGCCTCTACAGGCAGGAAAAGGGGAGGGGAGGGCTCTGCCCTTGAGCCTCCAGAAGGAACCAGCCCTGCCGACACCTTGACTATGGACTAGTGAGACTGATTTCACGCTTCTGACCTCTGCAACCATAAGATAATAACTTTGTATTGTTTTAAGCCACTAAGTTTGTGGTGGTTTGTTGCAACAGAAAACTAATACACTTGCTCATTGTCACTCTCTCCAGTGTCTAATTCTTGGTGGTTTCAACATACATGCAGAGGCCCCCTCCAGTTCTCAGGCCTCTCCGTTCCTTGATTTTCTTTCTTCCAGAGATCTCTACCCTACTTCGGTCACCTCCTCGCTTGGTCATAGCCTAGACATCACATCACCGGGACTTGTAAACCCTCCATAAACTGACTTTTAAGGATCCCACTCTGACTACCACTTCCTATTTCTCCAGCTTTCTCTCTCTCTAGTACCCTGATTCCAGTAATCCTTCAATCCTGCTGGATCCTCCAATCCACTGATCCTACCGTCTGCTCTGTCCCTCACCCCCTGATGTCCTTCCTCGTTTCCCTCCTAGTTGGGTTTGGATCTCTTGGGCCATCCTTGGGAACACTCCCTTGCCCTTGCGCTAGGCTCCCGGGCTTCTCTCTCACTTTGACATATCCACTTGCCAAAATTCCACCCTGCTTGTATCCAGTTTTCAGCCCACTCCTCGCCTGCACTTGGACAGCGGAATGAGCCTGAAGGAAAACACACAACCGTGCTGTCGGTCCCAAGTTAAATTCACAACCGCTACTCTCTAGGAGCGGAGTGCAGCTTGGTCATCCTGCTACCCTTCTGGAGTTCACGCCTCCACCCGCCTCGCTGACTGTCCCACACCTTCCCTTGCTCCCAGACTAGCGACACATCCTCCCACCTGGCTTCGGGTTTCACAAAGGAAAGAAGAACAACCCTAAGAACCCCGCGCAGGATTGTTCCACCCCACTTCCTGCATCTCTCGCCATATATGCTACTTCATTCCCCTCCCGTGCCCCTGTCCGTGCTCCTGCGCAGGCCAGCGCCGCCATCTCCCTTCGCATTCTCTCTCCCCTACTCTAGGACTTTGCTCCGGGTATCGTTCCCCTTGTCTCCAGTGTCACTGTTTTCCCCCTCATCTTTGGGATCATCCCCAGGATTGGAAAGCTTTGTCTGTCTTTGCTATCTCTACTTTCTGTCTGTCTTTGCTATCTCTACTTTCTGTCCCCTTCTCTCTCGAACTTACTCCAGTCAAGCTTTCTTTCCTACCATCTTAATGAAATAGCTGTTACTGAGGAGTCAATAATCCTCGGCTAAACCCAATGCTCAGGCCCCGTCTAACCTCACCTCTCAGAAGAATTTGACACAGAGGATCATGCCTTCTTTCTTGAAGCACTTTTTGCACGTTGACATCTGGGACACTCTTTCTTGTTCTCCTTCTATCTGGCTGATGACTCGCTCATCTACCCAACCTTTAAATACTTAGAGACCCCAGGGGCAGTCTTGGCCCTCTCTCTTCTCTAGCCACACTCGCTCTCCAGGGGGTCTCATCAAGACCAACAGCTCTAAGTGTGCTGACCATGTCCACATGCTGATGGCCCCAAATTTACATCTCCATCCAGCCCAGATCTCTGTTTTGAACTCCAGACTTTAACATCTTCCTGCTCCCTCAACATCTCCACTTGGATTTCTAATAGGCATGTCAAAATGAACAAATCTGAAGTTTAACTGCCAATTTCCACATCTGCCCCAACTGCATGCTATTAATATCAAACCTGCTCCCCTGCAGGTTTCCCAAACTCAGCAAGAGAGCATCCAAATAATAATTTTTAGTATAAGTATGTCCCGTGGAATATTTGGACATACTTATACTAAAAATTATTTGTTGTTTATTTGCAATTCAAATGTAACTGTGTGTCCTGTATTTTTATTTACTAAATCTGGCAATCCTATGAATGAAGGGAGAGTTGGTGACATTGTTGGAGAGTGAATAGAATTCTGGGCAAGGGGTAAGAAAGGACATTCTGGGAAAAAGACTGAATTTGTAAAGGTACACACATATGAAAGCAATATTATTCATTCAGAGAAGAATAATTTAGAAAGGCTAGCCTGTCTTCAACCCTGCCAGAATTACTTTGCAGGAGAACACAATTGAAAAGGCCCTGTGTCAAAAGTTGGACAGATTTTAAGTCTTCTCTTTATACATGGGTGATAGTAAAAGATTGTAGGAAGTTTACAAGATAGGATTTTGTTTCTCCATCACGCTATTATTACAAGAAAGAACATACAAAATATAAAAAGAACATCCTTGGGGTAAGAGAAGATATATTTTTTTTCCCCTTTTGACCTTGGGATTGTATGAAGTCATTCACAATTACCATGTTATTAATACTGCTGGTGTTTTTAGGCCTAATTTATCCGGGCTAAATCTCCTTCCTTATAATGGAGGGACTTATATACTTATTAGTTCTTCTCATCTGAGAAAGAAGAATTTACCTTATGTGGTGGGTGCTATGGTCTGGTGCCCATAGGCCCATTCAAGACTGAGCCACCCATTCACCCAGCTGTTGGAAGTGGTGGTGGCCGACTGCTTTCATGGAAATTATTTTCTGTGACTTGCCATTAACCAAAGAAAGCCACTTTGCCCAACTCACACTTTCTCCCTGGGGTGACACACACCTTAGCCCCAGAACTCTCCGTGGGATCAGCTGAGGCCTTTGTTATGATTTCAGTGCAATTCATCTCCTCCCTCTGTTCCGTTCTTCTTCCTTCATCTCCTGTTGATGTCGATCTGATGCCATTCTACACTCTCCGCCACAAATTTACTGTATGCTAATCCCCATCTCAGAGTCTGCTTCTTGGGGAATCTGACCCAAGATAGTTGGTTCCAGGAATGGTCTGAGGAAACCAACCCTAAAATGGATTTTGGAGCCTGATTACCCCTGGGTCACCAGCAATGAGGACACCTTCACTACTGGTAGAGCATGGATAGTGCTTAGCGTGCTATAGCCACACTATTGTTAGAACTTTCACTAGTAGTACACTGGGACGGGATATTGGTGGAAGTTAATGCAGGGGCAACATTTCAGGTATTTGAGAAATTCAGGGGAAGTGGTAAGACCTGTGGAAATGGCTGTTACTGTGGACATTTGGTGTATTGGAGAAGTCATGAAAGGCTGAAGGTGATGAATCAACACTCAGAAGGTTAGAAGTTCTCCTTGGCAGCATATAAAGAGATTCTTGTCCTGTAGCTGGAACACAGAAATAGCTGAGGATCAGGCCCAGGACTTAAAGAGAAGGAAAGCTCCAGAAGAGATTGAATTCATGTTATCCACTTCTACTGTGCTGGTTCCTCTCTCTCTCAGCTCACACCTATGGCCATATAGGGTCCCTATGAGCAGCTGACAGGAGAGGGAAAAGGCCGTGCTAGGTTCACAGCGTGGTGTGTGGGTGCATGCTGGGAATGGACTGCAGCTGCACTGCAGCTCTGCTGTGCCCCGCAGTGGGAGACTCTGGAAGACAGTGGCAAAGGAGATCCTACCAATCAGCAGGTTTCTGGGCAGTGCACCTGGTCAAATACTTTTGGTGATTAGCTTCCCTGGTTGGGAGGAGCTCAGGGGCAGAAAGATTGGAAGATTGAGGGCAGAGACATTTGGAAAAGAAGCATGTTGATGGACCTATGGCCATGCCCAAAGTGAAGATTTTTGAATCCCACTGTTAATGCCCATCAGAGAACATCCACCACAGAGTAGGCATGGAAGAACCAAGCAGACAGAATGACTTAACTAGTAGCCATCTACCAGATGATGACAAACAAGCCCCTGTCATCGGCCACCTCGTGTTGGCCCAATGGGCAAGTAAGTAGAGTAGCCATGGTGGCTATACATGAGCTAACAGCACGGACTCCCACTCAACAAGGCTGATCTAGTTTCTGCAACTGCCAAATGTCCAACCTGCCAGCAAAACAAACCAACCCTGTGTACCTGATAAGGTACCATCACTCAAGGAGACCAATTAACCATTTGGTGGCAACTTAAATACACTGGATCCTTTCTGCACTGGAAGGGGCAGCAATTGATCTTGATAAGAATTGATACATGTGGATGTGGGTTTGTTTTTCCCACCCACAGGGTGTCAGCCAGCACCACCTTCTGAATGATTAGGGAGTGTTTGATCCACAAACCTGGAATCATATATGACATTGTATCAGTTCAAGGGACCCACTTCACAGCAGAGGAGAGTGAAAGTGAATACATGACAGTGAGATTAATTGGTCCTATCAAATATTATACCACCCAGCCCCTGCCAGCCTGCTAAAGGGATGGAATGGCCTTTGAAGGGGCCAGTGAGGCTTAGGCTTGGACATGATAACATAAGAAGATGAGGCACCATTTTCCAGGTTGCAGGACACACCCTAAACCAGCAACCACTATGTCCCCAGCAGTAAGAGTACGTGGGTCTAGGAAAAAAGGTGGAAGCAGAAGTGGCCATGCTCATCATCGCTGACTAACAGGAAGGTGTGCTTTCTGTCCTTGCCATTCTGCACTCTGTGGCTTTACAGGTCTTATATCCTAAAGGGAAACACTTCCACTAGGAGACACAGCAGGAGTCCCATTAAGCTTTATAGCTGCTGCCCAATTTCTTTGGGCTTCTTGTTGTAAGAGACAAGAAAGAAGAAGGAGTCACTATTCCAGGGATGTGTCATATTGGAAACTCAGTAGGGGGAATAGATTGTGATCACTAGGAGGAAGGGGGACTACTGATACACAATGGTGCCAGGAAAAAATATATCTGGTGCCCAGGTCATCTCCAGGGGAATCTCCTGGTACTCCCTTTCCCAATTTTGATGGTAATGGACAAGTGCCACAGTAGCAGCCTGAGAAGGACATGGCAACTAGGGTCTCAGACCCATCACATGTGAGTGTCTCTGTCACCCCACCCAGTAAGCCACTGAGACCAACAGAGATGATGGCCAAGAGTGAGGGGCAACGGAGAGTGGGTAGAAGAGTGAGAGAATCCGCTGGAGCCTCGGGCTGCATTGCTGCAGTGACAGAAGCTGTGGTTTTTCCTGCCAACTCTCCTCTTAACTTTCCCAGAAAAAGAACCAATCACAATTGTGGAGGAATTGTTTGCAAAACCTAATTTACAAAGAAAATAATCCAAGCAGCAGGATGGGTGGACTGTACTTAGCACTGTGATGCACTGCCCAGAACTTCCCTTCAGAACCGAGATTCCATTTCCCCAGCTGTTGGGAGTGTTAGCGGCTGCGGGATCTCAGTTGAGTCACTCTGCAGGAATGTTCTCAGTCCCTCGCCCAAGGACAGACCCTCCCTGGGGCCAGTCCCCAGTCAACGACTGATGGGTGCAGGATACAAAGGTCCATCCCCCTTTGCATCAAGGTGGGCTAAGATGGGCTACCCAGAGGTCCCCTTCAGCTGCAGCCTGGCTTTGTTGCCTCTGCAGCCCAGTTCAGCTCCTCCCTCCGTCCAATCCAATCTCAATCCCTCCCCCATTGGCACTGATTCAGAAGGCACGCCCCTGTAAACTTCCTGCGCTCCAATCTCTGTCTCAGAGTCTGTGTCCCAGGGGACCTGACCTAAGAAACCTTTGTCACCAATTTCTTGTAATTTATAACCAGGAGGGGTTAAATAATATGAGAAACAACCTAAGGAAAGAGTCTGATCTGATAATTCACACGGGAAATTACAGAGGAACTAGATGAATAGTGCTATTAGATAATAAGGGTGTTGTTGGGTTAATCTTGACAGAGGGGAAAAAGACTCCCTGTTGAGACTGTGTCCAGAAGAGAATCAGAGATGGATAAATGAAATGCAAGGTTTAGGCCAAGAGAATGAGATGAGGAGGCGATGTTCCGCGAGAGGCAGAGTATCACGCACATCTTGCTTGGTGCTTTACATCCTCTTGGCCCCCTTTTCATTCTCTCCATCGATGTGACTGGTGTTAATGAGGTCAAGTGGGGCTGGCTTGCAGCAGTGTTCTGATGACTGAGGATTTTGCCAGCAGCGTGCAGGTGAGCCCACCGCACCTTACCTCGGCTCTATCACATTTCTCTCACTTTCCATCCTATGGGCTACCTGTGGGACCTGTTCAGCCATCCTGATGCAGTGGCTGTGCACACCTGGCAGGAAGTTTTACTTCCTGGAGCAACCCTTGGCCAATGGGAGATGTTCACAATTTACATGGACCCTCAGAGAGTTTCCAGCAAGATTGACCAGCTTAATAGCACACCTTTGGGTTGTTTTCCCTTCTCTGTTTTATTCTTTCTGTTCCCTCATTCCTGTTCTTCTGGATTACTTCCCCAAATATATCACCTGCATGTAAACCCTTATTTTAGAGTCTAGTGTTTTCTTTTTTTTTTTGCGATAGAATCTTGCTCTGTCACCCCAGCTATAGTGGGGTGGCATGAGCCTAGCTTACTGCAACCTCAAACTCCTGGGCTCAAGTGATCCTCCTGCCTCAGCCTCCTAAGTAGCTAGGACTACAGGCATGTGCCCCCATGCCTGGCTAATGTTTTCTATTTTTTGTAGAGATGGGGGTCTCACTCTTGCTCGGGCTGGTCTCGAACTCCTGGCCTCAAGCAATTCTTCTGCCTTGGCCTCCCAGAGTGCTAGGATTAGGGGTATGAGCCATGGCACTGGCCTTTTGAAAGGAAACTCAGGCTAAGACAGAAGTGACTCTAAAAAGGGAGATTTCAGAAAGGAGTCTTGATCTTTTTCCAGTCCTTGTCACCAGATAAAGGCCCCTGACTGGTGTTATGTGGTGTGGTAATGACAGTTGGTTTACAGAAGCATCCTAATCCCTAAGAATTTCATCAATGATGGACTGGGGTGAGATGCAGGTGAACACTGAAGCATTGTTCTATGTCATAGTAATGACATGTGAATGGTATGGGAACAATGTGCATTATATGGATGTGGAGTTGGCTGGGTCTTGTTAACACCACTAGAAGCCTTGGAAAAGAAAATGACAGACTCCTGTTAGTCAACTATCAACTTAAGACATGCTGTGAAAGTCAGAAAGCCTTAATGGTGGCATTTGATTATAAAAGGCTCTTGCCTTCTATAACGCAGGCCCAGGATTTAATTGGGGACAGCAGAGCTACAACAGGTAGTGGACAAGGCACAATGTTGACAGGTCTTCCATGTCAAAGTCAGAGCCCTGGTAGGGAATATATGGCATACCAGGACATAGGAAGGAGACATTTGGGTGGGTAAGCCCGAGAATCTTGAACCCCCAGGCACTCCTGAACTCTCAAATTTAGCAAAAGTAGCTCACGATCCCATGCTGAGCAGAGAAGCCTCTCCTGTCCCAGGGACCCTTCAAAAACCTCACCTGAGGCAGCTGCCTCACAGCATGATGAGTTTCATCCTCAGGATCTGCTCCGGCCTCCCTTCATTGCCTCCAAAGCTGGCCAGCATGTGCCAACAGGAAATGGAAAGGTAAATTTAGGGGTGGATCTTAAGGGAGCTGGGCTAGGGAGGGCAGAGTCTAAGGCCAGGTAGGTGAGAATTAATTGATACAAGAGCTTTCTCCTGTGATTAGGAGTTTCATGTCCTGGCAAGGACATCTGAGCCAGTCCTAGTATGTGCTGGGATTGCTCCCTAAGAATCGAAGGTGAGGACGGCCTGCAGTAGAGATGCTCCAGCTGTCTTGCAGAGTTTTGAGGAGGGTGTTAGAAGGCTTGGGGAGATGGAAATATAAAAGACGGAGAACGCATCTCCTGAGCACACGGTCTAAGGAACATCCCCTCTATGGAAGTTTCAATGGAAAAGAACCCAAACTCTGGAAAATAATTTCAACAGGTTTATTCTGAGCCAAATATGTGTGACCATGGCCTGAAGAGCCACGCCCAAGAAGCCTTGAACAAGTGGCCTCACCGTGGTTGGATTACAGTGTGGTTTTATACATTTCAGGGAGACAGGAATTATGTGTAAAGTCATAAATCAATACATGGAAGGTGTACATGGGTTTGGCCCCAAAAGGGGGGACATCTTGAAGCAGGGAGATTACAGGTTATAGGTGGGTTTAAAGATTCTTTGATTTATGATTGGTTAAAGAAATGAAGCTTTGTTTAAAGGCTAGGATGTTTCAAGTTAAGGTAAGGAAGTCTGTTAATCAGAGATAAATACTGAACATGTACTCAGACTCAAGTGATCTAAGGTGATGACCTGCAGGTGGTTTAGCTTTGTCCTGCATGGCCATAGGCCTGTTAATGAGTTACAAAGGACATCTCCAAGAAGGGAGGGGGGCATGATGAGGCATGTCTGACCTACCTTCTCATGGCCAGCCACTCAGCTTTAGGGTGCTTCTGGGGTCCCCTTGGCCAAGACGGGGTCCATTCAGTTGGCTGGGGGACTTAAGATTTTATTTTAGTTCACAGAAGCACTAAGGATTTGCTGGTGCAAGGGCACAGCGTGATCACAGCTCTCCTCCTTAGGGCAGAGGCAACTATGGGCATTCTGCCATGGACCTGCACTCTCTAGCATCAGTGACAGTAAGAACATTTTGTCCCCCACTCTTTTTTTTTGTTTTTAAAGAGATGGAGTCTTGTTACGTTGCCCAGGCTGGACTCAAATCCCTGGGCTCCTACTGTAGCTTCCCAAGTAGCTGGGACTACAGGCATGCGCCACCACAGTCGTCTGAGAGAATTCTGGAATAGCAAGGTCCCGGTGGAGCAATTAACGAAGGGCAGAGTGGATGTAATGGAAATAGGCAGCCAGGTTGAAATCTCAACCAGCATGTCTTCTCTCACAAGGTTTTGTGGCCATGGCTAATAAACAGGCCGTGGTGAGCCTACAGGAACAAGACAGATGAGCATCTAACTCGGAAGTTACTTGAGAGCTTGGTGACCAGAAAGCTCTCAACTTCAGAAGTGGAAACTGCAGAAGTGGAAAACAATGACCCTTCACCTAGTTTCCAGATCTGAGCCATTTGTCACTCCCAGAGGCCATCAACTGAAGGAGAGTCTGGGTCCCCTTGCAAAAGAACCCTACAATGCCACTATAGGAATATACAGTTATTATTTCTCTTATTCCCTCCCTAAAGGGACCAGCAGTGTACCAGAATAAGGATATAGAGAAAAAAAGGGAATGCCCATCCCTTTTGAGATCAATTGGATTTAGGGAACTCAAAACACCATCACGATCCCGCAGTTATAGTGGAAACTCACGGAAGCTAGGTGATAAATGGAATCCTGGCCCAAGTCTGTCTGACAGGGAGTCCCATAAATCTGCAGCCCCAACCTGTTTTTATTATGCCAGTTCCCACATGCGTAGTGGGACACATATATTTAACAGCAGCCAGAATCTTACATTAGATACCTGATCTATGGGTAAGAGCTATTACAGACGGAAGGGCCAAATGGAGGTCTTTGCAACTGCCCTCCTCCAAGCAAGGCAGTAATCCAAAGCAATACTGTGTCTCCGGAAGAACTGAGAAGATAGGCAAAGGGATTCAAGGGTGGGGACATCCATCATATCCCCATTCAATGCACCTGTATAGCCCCTGTAAAAACCAGAAGGAATAAGGTAGGCGTGACTGGGGCTACCCAGTTACAACTGTTGTGCCAGATAGTGCATCTTTACTGCAACAGAGTAACACAGTCTCTGGCACTTGGCGTGCAACTATTGATGCAGTGGATGTGATCTATCTAATTGCCATTGGTAAAGACAATTAAAAACCAGCTTCTTTATACAAGGCAGCAGGACATAGTCACTGTCTTGCCACAGAGCTATGTTAACTCTTCTGTGACCATAGCCCATAGGAACCTTGACCACCTCAATCATCTGTGGAAGCAGAGCAGCATGTTGATCTATTGAATTAATGGCATCAGGCTCATTCTGACTCAGAGAGTAGGAATTGGTGAGAACTTCGGATGCCCTAGTAAAAATACAACTGTGTCAAAGCGTGGGGAATAAAGACCACAAGGATTCACAGATGGAAGTAAGTGTAGTAGCGGTCAAGCTCTGAGGATTTACAGCAATCTTCCACAGAAGTTACAAAGCTGCCAGTGACATTAGGTCTAGATATTAATAAAAAGAAAAGGAAAAGGCAGTCTGCAATAATCTTTTGTGTGTTTACTGGGCATCCCCTGGTTTTTAGGTGTGACCATATTGCTGCTGCAACTAAGGAACCAATGAGTGAAAGGCAACAGAAAGAACCTTCAAAATAGGGATTTGTTGTTTTGTGCATAATTTTTTAGGAGGAATCTGTCTTCTTGTTGGTGCTGCCAGGAAACCCAAATGACATGGTTTCCTTGGAAGTAGACAAATAGCCACTGCTGTTGTTAGGAGAAACAAGCAAATAAGAATGTGACAAACCACAGGAGCAAGCCACCAGGTGTGGACACTGGCACATATGGCGGAGGAGAACGCTAGCGTCAGCACCAAGGCAGAGGGGCCCAGGGAAGCAGTGATGCTGGTGGGGCAGGGGGAGAGGAGCAGGGAGGAGCAGCTGCACAAAGTGAGGCAGCACAGGATGAGCCCAGCGCGGGTGAGTGCGGATGAGAAAAAAGGCGTGGCAAAGAGGGAGAGGCAGAGTCCTGAAAAGCTAAAATGACACACTAGAAAGAAAATCAAGCCTGTGGCATTTTATAGGGAGGACAGCAAAGCTGAATGACACCCATATTTAAAAGGCTGATCTAGTTCAAAAAATTATTAATGATTAATGCCTTTCTCAGATATAAAATCAATTGTTTCCAGAAAAGAAAATCACAAGGTTCTCCTTAAACAAAAAGTTTTATTTATTTATTTATATATTTTGAGACAGGGTCTCACTCTGTTGCCTGGGCTAGAGTGCAGTGGCGTCATCATACTTCACTGCAACCTCAGACTCCTGGGCTCCAGCAATCCTCCTGCCTCAGCCTCTTGAGCAGCTGGGACTACAGTTGTGCACCATCACACCTGGCTGATTTTTCTATTTTGAGTGGAGTTGGGGTCTTGCTCTTGCTCAGGCTGGTCTCAAACTCCTAGTCTCAAGCAATTCTCCCTCCTCGACCTCCCAAAGTGTTAGGATTACAGGTGTGAGCCACCACACCTGCCCTAAATATTTGTTTTTAAAAATAACAAAGTCATCATGCCTCCCCATTTGGGGCAATTTCTTAAATTCTCTGAGCCTTGGTTTTCTTTCATCAGCTAATGGGAAACAGTGGCAAGAACTGAACGAGACTGTGTGGGTAGCAGATGGGCGTTTCTACCGTATGTGCAGAAACGCAAACTAGTCGCTCTTCAAACTTGCACACTGAAAGTAGAGAGTTTGTGGAAAAAACAGTGCTGAGGCAGGTCATTCAAGACCTATACAACTTTGTAACCAAAGCTGTGACAATAACAACACTCATCCTAATAAAATACTACCACAGTTAAACTTCTAAAAAAAAAAGAGAGTGAGAGACGCTAAGTAACTGTAAGACTTGCCTTTAAGAAAAGGGGATGGTTGTTGCTTAACGGAAGAGCGGGTGAGTGAGGGTTGATGCTGCCAAGTTATGGAGATGCGGGCAAACCGCACTGAGATTCAGGGAGTGCTTCCGAGACAGAAGCAAGAGGGAGAAAGCGGGTGGTGAACGGCACCATGTTCAGTACTGGATTCCATCATGACTTTTTAAAAAGCTTACTAGGGACATTAGCTGAAAAATAGTGACATAGGAAAATTTTCATAGGAAAATCACATATGAAATCAATCTTGATTATACTGATATCTTTCATTTACCATTTGTGTATGAATTAATTTGCAATACAGATATAGACATCGGAGCAGAACAGACTATACCTGGTACAGTGGCTGGTTCATAGTGAGAGCTCCTTTAATGACTGTGAGATCATCTTCATTACTATTATCATCATACTCATCATCAAAATTATAATTATCTGTGTTAATCCTTACTGGTCAGGAATTCTGAAGAAAGAAAGTTAATACATGAAACCAGCATACAAGAATCCACAAGGAAAACCCATCCTAAAGCAAGATTCTGACCTCAGCCAGAGGCTTTGTGTATGTTCCTGCTAAAACAAGAACTGGTTCTAGGATGTCACCAGTTTTGAGTATCAGTTGAAAGTGACAGGTGAGAGTAGATCTGGATGGTTTTGGGTGTATCCATACTGACGTTTGGAATTTAGCATTTTGCAAGTAATCTGCTTGTGGCAAAATGGTGTGGTTGGATTTATATAGTGTCCAAAATGGAGAATAGAATGAGATTTTTCTAATTTCGTTTTTACCAACTGTGTACTAAAATGGAATTACTAGTAAAGGGAAACCAGTTCTAATCCCTGTATTCTACACAGTTTCAGGTTTAACATTTCTTGCAAAAGGTCATGGAAAAATAGAGAGCTCCTGTTTTACCAAGACTTGACCTTTATGTAAGAGCCACTAATGTTTTTTTTGCTTTTGCAACACCTTTTGTCCTGCTTGATTGTTTGACAGAAATTTGTGGGCAGAGGCAATAATGATTTTAAGAATTGAAAAACAATTACATCGTATAGAATCTTCATCAAATGTTGATAAGAGCTTAATCTCAGAATGCACATAGTGCCACAATAGCTCACCTCTGCTTTGCCTGACATAAGCCCTAGTCACAGGCTGTCTTTGGGCACCACAACGGCCCAACTGGTGGAAGAAAATGTAAAATTGAAAAGAAAATGGAAAATTGAAAACCTAGAATGGTGTTTATTTTTATGGAACTGTCCACAAATGGTGTAACACAACAATGTTATGAATTTAGACATTCAAGAACCAGGAAATTCCAGAGTTAAGTTCTTATGTGGATTCAGCTATATGGCACATTTAATAAGGTTTATCATATGTCCTAAAAATAAAAACCATAAAGGGATATGATATTGTTCAAAGGGAAAATGGAAAGACCAGCTTATGGCTAAAGGGACCATATGAATATTGCCATGAAAATCTTTGGAATTTCTTATGCTTTGTTCATATATGTTCCTAACTTGTATGCCTCATTAATATATTTTTTTCTGGGGTTAGGTAGAAGGCACATTAAAAAAATAATCATTTGCTAAAAAGTAGAATCCTTAAATGAAAATTTTTTAAGGTATCAGGAAGCCTGAAGTCAAAGTTCTTGCAAAAACCCATAAAATGTTCTATTTCGTGCTTGTTCTTAAATACATTATTTAAACCTTCATGACTTTAGATTGGCTTGATTTTTTCCCTTCCTCCATTGGGAGTACATTTCTGCCAAGTTTAAAGTTTATAACAATCATTTTTGAATGACATAAATGCAAAAAAATCTCAACCGTCTGTCTGCAATAGGAAAAATTATATTCCTTTCACAATTGTTTTGCTATAGACTCATGCAGTTATTTTTATAAAATTATTTTTTTTCTTGAGGGAGAAAGTTCAGCACAAATATGTTGACTTAAAACCTAAACTCTCCTCCCCCAAAAAAGGAAAAAAATCCTAAGCTAAACTTTTCTGGGAAAGTCTTTAGTAAATGAGTGACTATGGTATAGTCTTAAATATTACTACTTTAAAGTTTTTTTGCTTTTGATTTTCACTGACTTAGTGATCTGAGGAAGGCAACTGTTCTTTCTAAACTTCCTTTTCTTGAAGTAAAATTGACTATATAGTTTATGTAATAGGCCACAGTAGCTATTGTTACTTGTCTGCCCAGCAAGATTTCCCAACACCTTTCTTTGGTTAACATTTCCTGCCCTAGGAGTTCTTCCCCGGGATTTCCTGACTTAGAGCCTGGCGAGGAACAGCTCTGTCTCTGAGGTCAGGTCCTAGAAGGATATGAATGTATGTGTGCAGCTGTGGGGGCAGAGGAGGTGGCCATCTTCACCATGTGCAGAGTCTGTCTGCAGTAGAAGAAAATAAAAACAAGCAGACAGAAAAAAGAGTGACATGTGGCTGAGGGTGGGTGGGAGATGGAGCCAGTTTGAGCAACTCATGAGCAAGCACCAAGGAGCACAAGACATTTCTCCTTTCCAGCCCCAGAACCCCAGGTCCTGTAGGTCCTGATCGATCCCTTTGATCCTACGTGCTACCTGATTATCCTGAGCCTCACGAATTAAAATATTCCCTTTTATACTAAAGCTAATCTTATAGTTAGATTTCTAATATCTGCAACCCAATTTTGTTGTGTGGAGTTACATGTAAGGCAATGGTTCTCAAACTTTAGCATGCATCAGAATCACCCAAGGGCTTGTTAAAACACTGCTGGGCCCCATTCTTAGAATTTCTGATTCAGTAAATCTGGCATAGAGGCCTGAGAGTTTGAATGTAAGTGATGCTGATGTTGCTGGTCCAAGGACCATACTTTCTGCAACTCTGATATAAAGGGTTAACACAGACCTTTGTGGCAGCTATAGCTCTTGAGTAAGGAACAGGCTGCCTCATTAAGCACTGAAAATATTCAAAAAGATGCTGGGTGAAGATTTATCAGGGATATTGCAGAAGGGATTTGCATTGTGTGAAAATTTATATTAGATTTCCAGGTTCCCTCTAATACTAATATTTTGTGATTCTTTTAAATTCCTTCTAGGTAGAAGCAAGAAAACAAAGGAACACTCAATCTGTGCTTTCAAATATCAGAGAAACACAGAAAAATTGAATGCATTCTTGCCACAAATGTAGACTTGTCCATCAAAGCAAGACCCATAGTGCATTCCCATATTGACTTCGGGAAAAATTCATTGCTGTTATTTATGAAGTTCTGTAGTAAATCAGCAAGCACTTTTTTTTGAGACAGAGTCTCACTCTGTTGCCTGGGCTAGAGTGCCGCCGTGACATCAGCCTAGCTCACAGCAACCTCAAACTCCTGGGCTCAAGCGATCCTTCTGCCTCAGCCTCCAGAGTAGCTGGGACTACAGGCATGTGCCACCACATCCGGTTAATTTTTTCTATTTTTAGTAGAGATGGTGTCTCGCTCTTGCTCAGGCTGGTCTTGAATTCCTGAGTTCCTCCTGAGTGATTCCTGAGTGATCCTCCTGCCTCAGCGTCCCAGAGTGCTAGGATTACAAGTGTGAGCCACTGCCCCTGGTCAATCAGCAAGCACTAATTGAGCCTGTATTCAATAAAGCACATATCTTGTCCTCATTCCCCAAACCTTATATAACAACTCTACAAACTATATACATGGATAACTATTGCCAGGATTTGTTTTATAACAGATTCAAAATCCTAACTTGAAGAAGCAATCAAATTCTAACTTGAAAGAGTTTTACCAGTTCTAGAAGTTCAGTTCTGTTACCATTATCAGTAGCTAAATCTAGCCATTAATCCACTAGAAATACCATGTGGGAAAGAAAATTCTATGTTTCCTCTTTAAATTTTTGAGAAAAAATGAATTATGTTGAACAAACATGACAATGAAAATATTATAGCTTTACTGGATATTGTTATATTTTCATTGTGATGCAACTACCTCCCAGGATTATTTCTTTATTTTTAGCATAAGGCACTATTTTTGAGTTATGTATTCAAGCTCACGTGCAGCTGGTAGAACCAGGCAGACACACCAATTGTTGGGCAATGCCCACAATGTACTGTTGTTAAATATGTTGAAATGACCTCTAATATACCATTTCTTAGAAATCATTCTAAACGCACAAGCCTCAGTAGTAATTCCTTGGTGGAAAAACAAAACACAACAGGTTATTTTAGTTGTGTTTTGACACTTAAAAACCTTATGTACATTAGTCTGAAGATACTTTCAGAAAGAAACTAATGAAAATGAAATAAATATCAGTACTGTATGATTTTGAAATTATCCATATATGTAAATATGGACCTGCCATTTACTAATCTTGTCACTTTGGGAAAATCTCAAGATTCCTTAAGCTCCCAAAAGCACAATTTTCTCATCTATAAAATGCAAAGATTGGACTAGATGGTCTCTGTATTCCTTTGTTTCTTTCTTTCTTTGTTTCTTTCTTTT
>CAUYRT010067964.1:0-14715 GCA_963574885.1 Lepilemur ruficaudatus | reverse complement strand
AAGTGATCCTTCTGCCTCAGCCTCCCGAGTAGCTGGGACTACAGGCATGCGCCATTATGCCCGGCTAATTTTTTCTATATATATTTAGTTGGCCAATTAATTTGTTTCTATTATTAGTAGAGACGGGGTCTCGCTCTTGCTGAGGCTGGTTTTGAACTCCTGACCTTGAGCAATCCGCCCGCCTCGGCCTCCCAGAGTGCTAGGATTACAGGCGTGAGCCACCGCGCCCGGCCTAAACCATTTCTTAATTATTTTCCTGCAGCTACTATTTCTCCTTCTCTCCATTTGTCATTGATTTTTACCCAGACTATTTCACTTCTGGAAGAGACATTAGGTTCAGCTAGTGCGCTGGTGCAGACTGCAGGCAGCAGTGCCACTCAAGCCAGCACCCCCGCCGCGGTTCACTCCCGCTCCTACCGAGTAGGGTTACCTAGGTACAGGTCAGTGGCTCCCTTGACCACTAGGCAATACGGCTGCATTTACTGTCAATCTAGCTTATGCCAGGTAGGGTAGAAGAACCATCCAACCCACAAGGCCCGTAGGAATGCTGGCTCAGAGATTTAAAGGTGTAGTTACAATTTTTTCTTAGGGACCATTCCTGCTTCTCATACCAGAGTTGTAGCCCTGGTGGCAGAAACACTGTATCAGTTAGGAAAGAAAAAGTTGAGGTGATATGGACATAATTGTAGAGAAAACTAGCATCCTGCCCACTCCTTCTCTCCCAAATCCTGCCCAAAAGCAGAGAAATCTACTGAGTGGGAGCCCTTCCTTGGCTCCTGTCGTGTTGGTGTGAGCACACACTCACGACGGCATGTAAGCCAGCACTGTATGCATTTATCTCCTCACATTTTAAACATCAAGCGATTCCATTGCCCCTAGTAATTCTCTATCAAACTCCTACTCTGAGGATCAGCAACATGAAGTGGCCATTTAGTGTGTTATCTCTTTGCCCAGTGTTGGACACTTAGTGGGGACAAAGAGTGTGTCCTCTGGTCTGAAGAAACGTCGCTCAGTGGTCTTATCTGGTACAGTATTTTCTGCTCCATTCTTTTTATCATGTTTTAAGCATTTGCATCTACCACAGGGTTTACAAAAGACAGTGTGCAGTAAGTGTCTATTCCTCTCAGAACCCATTAATAGCCTTGCAAGGTGACTGGCACTGAGTGGCCCAATATAGCCCACCTGCCAGCTCCGCACCAGGGGACTTTCCCTAAGGAAATCTGCCCCATAGCCATCTGTAGTCTCTGTCTTTCCTGCTGGCAGACAGGCCAGTTCTCAGTGGCATGTTGTGCCCCTGAGGATGTGGAGGAATGTGTCTATGATCACCCATCTCTGCATTGCTGCACCTCTCCTGCACCCACTCATTTCATGGACTCAGTTGGCCACCTCAAGTGAGCGCACCAAGATATTCACTTGGGGAACCAAACCCCTTCCATGCTTGGAAAGAGTTTCTTCTGATGGACATTGACACGTCCTATTTGATGCATTGCTTAAATTTCTATAGTGATTTCCATGGTGCCATATCCCATACAGACATCCCTGTTATAATCCAGTGTTCCATTGCCCACCTTCCTGACCACATGGCCAGCCACTGCCCACTGCCCATGAGTCAGAATGCACCCAGAATTAGGGGTTCTAATTGTGGCTCAATTTTTCCATCACTTCAAGGAAAACAGCATGCAGTCCACCCACTGAACTGATTAGTTCTCACCTTCTTTAATTAGAATTTTTCTATTAGATTGTTACAGTGCAGGGCTTTCCGAACAGATGCTGACCATCCACTTTAGAACTGTTATCTGTAAGCCAAACAGCTTTTTGTTGGTTAGTGGAGAGCTGTTCATAAGTCATCACCCACCAGGTGACAATAGGATCTGGCTGCTCTTCAGATGGTTCCAAAGTTGGTTCTACAGAAAATGAGGCTACTCACTCACAAATAGATGAGAACCTTCTTGTATTCTTCTTGTAGCATGTTCCTGTAACAACTATTTTCATTTTATTATGGAGTCAGCTCTTCTGGGAAATGACTTCCTCATTAGAGTGTTTCTCTGACATACCCAAGACATCATGAGTTTTTCAGATTTCAAGATTATTTTATGGTCTTCAGTTACAGAGGCAGTTTCAATTAATGCCCAATAAATAGCAAGCCAATAATTGTCTCTCAAATAACATGTACCATACTGCTGTTATCTGGGAATTTTCAGGTCCAAAATCCCAGTGGTCACTATTAGGCAGCAATATGGACTTTTACCACAAGCTCCAGTCTGCGGAAGTGCAAACTGTAGGTATGTCCAAAATCATGTCAGAATATTGTTTATAAGGGCCCATTACTGACTGAGCCATTGCTTCTTGCAATTCATACATAGCCTGTGGTTGTCATGGCTCCCATTCAAATACAGCCTTCCTTCCAACCGTCTTAGTGGACAGTACTTGATTTTGCAGCAGAAGGTTTACATGGGCTGCCTATGCAAGAGGAACTCATGCAATCACAGCATTTACTATGCTATGACCTGGGTATGGAGCATTTGAAGTGGATGAACATCCTGATCTTCATAAAGTCAATCGCATGGATTGCAGATGCACCAGTATCAGCTGCCTCATCTGGGGAGTCCACTTAGCATTTAAGGGAGGGAAATGTCAATTTACCTTCTCAGAGTAAACAACCTTCACAGTGGCCTTTTTCCATTCCACCAGGCTAGCTGTCCTGCAAGGACCAACCTACTTTGTGTTTGGATCACGTGCAGTAGTCTCTGACTGGTCCCTCATAAGCTGTGGGTCTTGCACCAACCCAGACATTCTGTTCCATTCTGCAGTGCTCTAAATCTAGAAGGCTGCTCCTAAGTCAGTCACTCTCACAATCCATTTTAGTAAAACTTCCTCGGGAAGCTGATGATATCGATCTACAAAACGAGACAGCTCCTTCACACTCTATCCTCTGGTTAGAGTAGTTTCTTGTTATTACACACCCTTGCCATTTCTCCCTCTGCCTGGACTACGTCCTTGGTGACTAGAGACTTAGAGGTGTTTTTTGCACTTCTGGCATATTTTTTCGGGTAGGTGGTGGCCTAAGACTGACAACCACAGGTCTGACCAGCTGAAATCCAAGCATGGCACAGCACCAGGATTTGCCCCAACACCCTCCTTTACTTTCATTTTAGCTATTATAGATAAATGATAACGAACAGATTATAGTTTAGCTTGTTTATTATTCTTGTGCATTCATGTACGTATCTGGTGAGCCACTCGTTGGGATTACGGGGCCATCATTTTTAATTCCATTGGTAGCTTCATCTGGAGTGACAGCAGGGCAGCTGCTCTCATCCCTGTTTTGAGAGATGAGGCAACTAAAATGCAAAGGGCTTACGTAGCTTGCCCAAGGTCACACAGTAAGAAAATGACAGAGCCAGTGTTTGAAACCAGTTTTATCTGACTTCAAGGCCGGGCACTTATCCTTTAGCAACACTACTGCCTATGAACAGATTCTAAAACTTAAAAACTAGAAGCTTCTCCCATTGAATTAGGCATATCCTACATTATTGTGTGGTTATTCCTACTTTCCTGCCATGCCTGTCTTCTTCTCACTATGGGACAGGGTAGTCCAGCTGACCTTGCTCTGCTTCAGATGTGCATCAAGGGCCAGAAACATCCTCTGGCCTCTTCTCTGGGTATTGGTTTGCACCCAGGACCTCTGCTGGGCAGTAGTGGCAGTTCAGATAAACTCTCAACCTTGGCTATCACCTAGGCACCTTTAAAATACACGAATGCTGGCCAGGCACCGTGGCTCATGCCTGTAATCCTAGCACTCTGGGAGGCCGAGGCGGGAGGATTGCTCAAGGTCAGGAGTTCGAAAACAGCCTGAGCAAGACTGAAACCTCGTCTCTACTATAAATAGAAAGAAATTAATTGGCCAACTAAAATACATATATAGAAAAAAGTTAGCCGGGCATGGTGGCACATGCCTGTAGTCCCAGCTACTCGGGAGGCTGAGGCAGTAGGATCGCTTGAGCCCGGGAGTTTGAGGTTGCTGTGAGCTAGGCTGACGCCACGGCACTCACTCTAGCCCAGGCAGCTGATTGAGACTCTGTCTCAAAAAAAAAAAAAAAAAGCTCATGGAAATGCTCCTCATTTTATTAATAGCTCTTCCAAATAGTTCGAAAGAAACATTTAAGATTTTTCTCAATTACTTTCTGCTGAAGACTCTTAAGAAGGAAATCATTTTAATCAATTCCTGCCTTGTGGGTTTCTATGGCATTCCTTTTTTTGCTCATTAATATGCACCTCAGCACTGACAATAACTGCTAAGTTTTCTTGGTAGTAGTTTCACGATATGACAGGAAGGGAAAGGAGGTTATTGATTCTGCAGTCAACATCTTGATGAGAGATTCAGTTCAGTTAGATGTGCATTTGTGGAGCATTATAAGGGTAATAAGCAACACCTTCTTTGGGAATAACACATTACAGTTTTCCACTTACTTGCACACACATGAAGTATTTGACTGTAGTTTCAGGGTTGCATTAAGAGGAACCTGAAGACTTGGAATCACAGGACTCTCAGGCTGCTCACTCCCAGCCTCTCTTTTCACATCTGTAAGATGGGTATCACGCTACGTATGTACTTTGTGGCCACACAGCAGCTGAATTCTCTCACTTATGTTTTGAAGACCCCCTTCCTTTCTGAGGCCACCCCTCCTCTCATTACTGGAATTGTCATTTCCTTAATTGAAAGTGCTGCTCCCTCTCCTGGTCTCCCTTAAGCTGAGGGACAGGCTGTGGCCTGCGCCCCACCAACATGCTGCATATGTGTCTTGGGTGGGAAGCTAGAGAAATGAAGAGGGGCTGGGCCCACTCGGGCTCCAGACTGAGAGGGGAAGGAGATGGCGGCTCTACTGGGAAGTGCGCTGCCCACACCCAGCAGTGCCAGGTGCCATCCTTGCCCAGTGCCTGGTGACCTGGGTGCTGGGCTCTTCCTTTCTGGAGTCATTTGGGTGTTGTATCTGATGGTAGCATTCCTCAATCTTCCTCTCTGGTCCTCCTGGAGAGTCTGTGAACTAACCAGTAGCTTTTAAATCAGTGCTTCTCTAATAACAATCAAAGGAATCACCTGGAGATTGTGTTGAAAAGTAGATTCAGATTCAGTAGGTCTGGGTGGGTGTGAGATCCTGCATTTCTGACTGGCTCCCAGGTGATGCCCCTACTGGCTTGTGGGCCCCACCTTGCACAGCAAGGGTTTACTAAATTTGTTTTCAGCTTAAACAAACACTTGACTGACACCAATAGATTCTGCCTTCTAAAAATTTAGAAAGTCTGGGGAGGAAACATTTATTTACCACATAAAATGTTACCAAAACACACAGAAGGAAATTTTCTCTCTTGATGGAATTATAATATCCTATCATCTTCTGGGGGAAAAAAAATCCTAGATCATATTTAATTTTTAAAACCAAAACATAATAAAATAGTCCTGAAGGATATCTTACTGTCGTGCAACGGCCCTGGAGCTAATTGGAGACACAGGAATGTATCACATAAGGAGATCTGGCAATCACTCTGTGAGGCAGTTTCATCTGCAGGTGCACGATTAGACTGGGGTAAGGGTAAGGAGGAGGAACGAGGACTCCCTGGCTGATTGACTTTCCTGGAATCTCTTCTTCACACACTCCCTGTCTCAAGTACCTGAGGCAAAGAGATAAAGCCTAGCTAGTTGGAAGTCTAGCAGAGCAGTCCTTCCCCAAACCTGGCAACGTTTGTTGACAATAGAGGCAGGAAGACTAGTGTCTTAAGTCATCTTGGGCTGCCATAGAAAAATACTACAGGCTGGGGGACTAACAAAATTTATTTCTCACAGATTTGGAGGTTGGGAAGTCCAAGAGCAATGCGTGGGCAGATTCAATTCTTGGTGACAGTGCCCTCCCTGGCCTGTCGGTGCTTGGCTACCATCTCCCTATGTGCTCATGTGACCTCTTCTGGTGGGAGAGAGGGGTCTGGTCTTTCTTCCTCATCTAATAGCACTAATCTCATTATGGGGGTTCCAGCCTCAAGGCTCATCTAAATCTCACTACCTCACAAAGGCCCCACCTCCTAATCCATCACACTGGGGATTAGGGCTTCAACATTCGAATTTTGGAAGGACATAACATTGGCTCCAGAACAACTAGCTAAAGATTCCTCCATGTAAATAATTTAGTTGCAATGCTTGACGTCTGTCATTTTGGACAGAATTCCCTGTTGCCAGCAGCAACGCGTTTTCTGTAAGCCTGGAATAGCATGTCAGGAGGTTTGCAGATCCCAAGAAGCCAATGAGGGGTAGGCCTGGGAAAAGCCCACACGTACAGGAGTACCCAACCCCATCAGGGTGACAGGAGCTCTCTGTCCTCTCCAGAACGGTGCTGACCGTTTTAAGTCCGTTTAAGTCCGTTTTTGCTGTGATAAGAAATTACTGGAGAATGGGTAGTTATTAAAGCATAGAAGTTTATTTCTCACAGTTTCTAGAGGCTGGAAGTTCAGCATCAATACGAAGTCTAGATGACCTCACATGGCCAAGGGCAGGGCAGGAGCGCAAAACAGACCAAACTCCCTCCCCTAAGCGATTTTAAGAGGACACTAATCCATTCTGAATGGCCCAGCCCGCAGACTTGATCACCTCCTCAAGGCCACTTCAAATACTCTTCCACTGGGCCTGTGTTTTCACACGAGTTTTGGGAGGGACACGGACATTCACACCAAAGCGCCCTTCGGAGAAGATCCTGGGTTCCAGCCATGCAGACACCCACAGGCAGCACAGCGCGGCCTGCCGGTGCTTGCCGGCGAGCGCGCTTCCGTTCGGGGAGCCCCGGCCACCCCCGCCTGTGGCGAAGGAGTGCCCCGCCAGCGCCACCGCCCCAGTCCCCTGCCGCGCAGCGTGCTGCGCCCAGGACCGCGCGGTGCCCGAGCCCCTCCCGCCGCCGTCCTCCCACAGCGCCCGGCCCCCGCGAGGTCTGGGGCGTAGAAGGGGGCCTGAGAGGAGACAGCACTGAGCGGGGTGTAGGGTAACCGCTGGGGCTCAGTTTCTGATTTAGGAATAACCAAGAAAGTACTTAGTGCTTGAAAATAAACTTACGCCCAGTTAGAAAAATCAGTTAAGATACTTAAAAATGACAAACTTGCTTGGTTCAAAATAATTATACACACTCGAAATGGGAGAAAATTCAACACTTTTACAAAGCTCTTCATTTAATCAAAATAATTTCAATCTCTATGGTTTGGGATTATAAAGTTACTATCCTTCAGAAACAATATGCCAACAAATCATAGTACACCTGTGGATGGGAAATGCTTTATTTTCTCTTATGTTGCAAATATCTTAGAAGCACACTCCTGGACCACATCTTCGAGAGACTCAAGCAATCATCTCATCTGCTGGTGTACAAGCTGCCCTGCCAGGTCAGGGTCCAGCAGTCTTCTCAACAACCCCTCAAAAGCCTGCCCTCAGTTACCCCCCTCCCCACCCCACAATACACACACAGTGGAACAGCTCCACTTTGGAATGTTTTACCAAAGCAGGTTCCAGGTAAGGTTTCCTTTCACAGATGGCTTCCATGGCTAAGGAAAAATTAAAACTTCACTGAACTACGAGTCCAAGCCCCTCTCTGTGGTTGTTTTAATAAGTAACAGAATCACCTTTTAGATTTCCAAGCTTGCTTGAAAAGAAAACTGCTATAAATGTGTGGAGAATCCTCCCTTCTGAAAATGAACCTCATGCCAGAGGTTACAACAAACAAGAATGGCCTTGTGCAGAATAAAGGTGACTGACTGACTCCAAGCTTCTTAACGGGGCATTTACATCAGCATTGCAGCAAATTATTTCTAAATCTATGTGTGTGCTCCAGGCTGGAGCTGGAGGTCCCAGCTAAGAAGCAGAAGGAACCTCAGAACTCAGAGCCCCGAAATATTAGCATCAGCACCCGCAGAGCCATTATCAGGACTTTTCAAACCATAGCATGTAAGAAAAGAGGCCTAGAACTCCTGTCACCTGAAAACATGGGATCCTGGCAGTGAATCCTGCTTACCCAGCCGGGATCAAGCCCTTCAGCAGGCAGGGTGCAGCTTCACCCCTGGGAGGACTTCCAGAAAATGGGAAATGGGCTAGGCCAACTGCTGGAAACCACTATTCTCATGGGAACACATTTGAAAAACGGTGATGGGCTCTTCAGAGAATGGAGTGAAATGTGCTTCCACAGAAAAAAGCAGAGGAAGAAACTTTTCTCCTAAAGCAATAAGACAAAATAACCAATGAGCCCCGTGATATGCAGAAAAAATCCCCAAGAGAGAGGTGTACAGGTGAGGGATTCACATGAATCTGCCTAGTTTTAAATAAAAACATGCCTTCCCATCCCTGGAGGGGAGGAAAGTGCAATCCTTCCTGTGGTGAAAGGGCTAGGAGGACATGCACGTTGTCCTAAACCTGTGCAAGCACCTGGTGAACTAGTTTACCCCGGTTTATAGTCTCAGCCTTAATCCAAGAACCAGAGAGCTGAGATCAAAACCAGCTGTTACGCAGAGACCCAAGGGGACAGCAATCAAGTAAGAGGATGCTTTATAAAATAACGAGCAAGTGAATACGAACACAGAGAAGACACATGAGCACTGTCACAGGCAGGTTTATTTTTCTTCCCTTAATCCATAATTCATGGTTTCTTCAAATACATCAAACAAAACATATCCAAATTGTTAATCACCACTGGCATGACGCTGGGATCATAACAATATTTATATAGACACCAAAATACATTTCACCGATTAACAAGAGCCAATGTAGCCCATTATTCCCTATGGCAACTCTTCCTTAAGGGGAGAAGGAAGTTTTTCCTTGTTTCTGCTAAAGCTATTTCCGAGTCTGAGTAGCATCCCCACCCCACTCCCTCCAGAAAAGTAAATGATGCCAGGGTGAAAGTCAAGAAAAGCAGTGTTTGGCCAGTTGAACTTCTCCAGTGAGGTGAGATGCCTTTGAACCTGCAGGCCATCACTGCACCATGGGAGAGAATTACATTCCTTTCCAATCTCTTGAGGCTTCTGCATCCAAAGACTGGAGGGCGGGAAACCTCAGTAGCCCTCCTGGCAGAGCAGGCCCAGGGAGTTCAGAAGGCTCCCCCACCACACCTGAGAAGCACCCAGAGAGATAAGGACACTTTCACTTGTGATACAACCTTTTGGGATGTTTATGTTCTTTTGCACACTTTCAGGAATACAAAGTCTAAATAAAAACCTCTGAATTACTGAGGATTCTGAGAAGGAGCACTACATTTGTTAAACTGTGCTGACAACATATAATTAAGATTTGAATTGGTTTGAGCTTGGTTATAGCAATTTCCCAAAGGGCAGCGCGACAACAACAAAAAAGTGCTTAAAAACAAAGGCAGGAACCCTGTGGTTTTTCTGAATGGAGACCAGAAAGGCTCCCTCTGGCCAGCCCTGGGCTCTGCTTTCTCCCTCTGCAGTCGCCGCTTTGGCTGCACTGGCGCCACCCAGTGGCTTCCAGGAACACTGCTCAGCACAGGGAAGGCCCGGAAGGCTCCGTGGGACCAGTGCTGCCTCCAGTACCAGAAAGACGACATCTGCCTCTCCTGAGCCTTCCTACCCGCCTGCATCTTGACGTGCATCATCTCCTTTCCTTCTCAACACAGCCCAGGACCTAGGGGTTTTGCATCCATTTGGCCGATGGGAACAGAGAGGGTTAAAGTTAGGTTGAGAATTTGCTGACATTCACCAAGGTAGCTAGCACTTCAGCTGGGATTTGAACTGAATTTGCATAATTCTCTGAACCCAAGCTTATAACCAAGTAATACTTTCTGTAGTAGAAATTTGGTATTCCCAAACACACAGTTTGATTCTGAATAAATGACTAATTAAGATAATTTCCAGCTCGCTTTCTAGCACACCCTGGATGTCAACAGAGATGACTTCTTTCAAGCAGTTGTATACATTCTGGGCTGTGGCATCGCTCTGATCCTTTTATTGCCACTTCAGCATCCTGAATTCGCAAATGGTAACATCTTCTGTCCTCTCCCAGACATCATCAACATCACTAACCTCCAGTGCTAAGTTGGCAATGGCAATTTTTATCCACTTTTCCCCACCTTCCCAGCAAGGGTAGTCAACTGGGTATCTGTTAGGAGGATTTTAGTTTTGGCTCCACCCAAAAGCAGTTAAGAGATTCAGTAGTTTCTCACTTATGGGCATTTACAATGAAAATATGCTCTCCTCATTGAGAAAAAAAGTACACCATGGTTTGTCACTTTAAGCACTTTTATTTTTTTTCCGCCCCCCTCCTCCGATCAGCACTTTTAAAATATGCTTAAGTACCCCCCAAAAATCACTGCTCTCCAAACCATTTTAAGTGCTGAAGGATACGATTTGATACATTACACTGTTAGAGTATAATGTTCAACAGAGATAATGCAGATGACTTTTTTAAAGGCAACACAAATTAGGTTGGAATTAAAAAAAATCAGAAACCAAAAATAACTGATGTGGCGCAAAAAGAAAAATACACAGCTTTCTCCTGGCCTACTGTCTTTATCTAAACGTTAGCACCACACATACAACTGCCTTAGTGGCCACTAACAAGAACAGCAAGAGATCTGAATTCCAATCTCTATTATGCTATTTCCTGGCACTTGGGGAAAAAGCCCATCGCACAGAGAAGTCATAGGATGGTAGTTTCTCTTCTGCATCTGACTTTAGTATCTGTTGCTCTCTTAAAAAATGTCATACACTTGGAAGGTGTGATATTGTGAAACCTATATTTGATCTTCCTCATCTTTTTGCCAACATACAGCTCCAGATATCCTTGGAGTCTCGTCAGTGGCAACAGACTATTATATGCTAATGGGATGACTGGTGTCTGGGGGTACAACGATAGCTTCAGCATGGGAGTAGGACACAGGAAGAACCAAAGCAAGATCAGAGGGTTGGAAATTTCAGCCCCACCCTCCAACCCCCTGGGAGGGAGAGGGGCTGAAAGTTGAATTGATTAACTCTGGCCAATTATGTAATTTATAATGCCTTAAAAATGAAACTTCCCTAAAAAGTTCAGAAGGACTAGGCTCAGAAAAGGTTGCAGGTTGGCAAAAAAGTGTGGCCACTCCTATGTTCAGGACCCTTGGAGACGTCTCACCGTGTTATCTCTTCATCTGGCTATTCATCTGTATTCTTTACTGCACATTTAATTAATAAACCAGTGAATGTAAGTGAAGTGTTTCCCAGAGTTCTGTGAGCCATTCTACCAAATTAATTGAGCCCCAAAATGGATCTTGGGAAGCCCGATTTATAGCTGGTGGGCCAAAAGTCTGGGAGGTTTGGGTCTGCAACTGGGATCTGAAGTAGGAGCAATTAGTGAGTCTGAGACCTCACCCTGTGGGGTCTGGCCCAGTCCCTAGGTAGTGTTAAAACCGAAAAAGTTTATTGCTTGTTTGGCATATGGGAAAACCCTCCCCCCAATCATATTTGATCACAAAAATATTCCATGTTGGTTGCTGAATTAGAGTACGAAAGAATACTTTGGTTAATTTTTCTTCTTTCTGCTACATCACATAAAAGAACACACATGTCTGCCAAGGCAAACCATTGACCCCACACAAATATTAGCCCACTAATTGATCTAGTTTTCCGGCATTCACCTTTTTTAGCTGGTTGGACTATGGGGCAGCACTGCTCACTGGTCTCAGGGTTTAAGTTAAGGATCCTCTCTCCTGACAAGGTTCTTATGGCAAACAAAGTTAACAATACTCCAGGCATTGCAAATGCTGGAGATGACACTAGAAGGGAGAGAGAAGCGATAGTAGTACTTCTCACGCTTCCCCTAAGACCCCAATATAAGCTCATCTGCAGCCAACAATTTATTAATATGCATCTAACATGTGTACTTGGAGCCCTCCCCACTTCACAGGTTCCCTGACAACTTTCTAGATTGAAGAATGCGCTCAAAGGGCTGGCCTGCGCCATCTAGTGGTTCCCTGTTACATGGCAGCTTGCTCCTCACTCTCAAAACTGTCCCAATGAAAAGTTGCACAGGGAGCTATATAATAAATTCTAGTTCGGCCAGGCAGGGTGTGGCTCAGGCCTGTAATCCTAGCACTCTGGGAGGCGAGGCGGGTGGATCGCTCAAGGTCAGGAGTTCGAAACCAGCCTGAGCAAGAGCGAGACCCTGTCTGTACTACAAATAGAAAGAAATTAATTGGCCAACTAAAAATATATAGAAAAAATTAGCCGGGCATGGTGGTGAATGCCTATAGTCCCAGATACTCGGGAGGCTGAGGCAGAAGAATCTCCTGAGCCCAGGAGTTTGAGGTTGCTGTGAGCTAGGCTGATGCCACAGCACTCTAGCCCGGGCAACAGAGTTGAGACTCTGTCTCAAAAAAAAAAAAAAAAAACTCTAGTTCACAGGAACGTCTCAAAATCTATTGTATCAGATTCTGAACCTAAGTTTTCAGCAATATCCCCAAGTGATTCTGCTTAGTCCTGGCCATTTTTTCAAAAGCACCACAGCGAAATACTGAATCTGAAACTACCTGGAGAGTGACTCAATATCTCAAAGAATGTTGTAAAAATACTCAGACAAAAGTAAATCTTTATTGATTTGTTGATTTGGATACTATGTCGTCATGTGCAGAAAGGATAGAAATTTTCTGAGCCAGGTGTGTCCCCAGGAAGACTGACCCAGCAGCGTGGGTATCAGATGACCGTCCATGGGGGAGACCAGCGGGAATCAGGATTCCGCAGACGGAAGAACAGAAGAGTGCTGAGACTCATTCGGTGTCCAGTTACCACTGTGCTACCTTCTGAAATGGTTTATATCTGGTCATACAGGTCCAGACACCTGTCAAAGCACAAGAAAGATACATTAGAAAAAGTAGTATGAAATTTGAATTAAAGAAATCAATTTACAAGAACATGCAAAGCTCTAGAGTCTTGGCGATCTCTGTAAAGTTTAAATAAGAGTTTGAGGTTTCAACCTGCCTTCCAACTTGTGTTCTAGGCCAAGTGTTTCCGAAACTTAAGTTATTTGCCTATCGCCGTCATGATTTTTCCTATACCCATATGTGAGGTGAAATGTGACTTCCTCGCTATTTCCTTAATTGGTAACTACTATAAATAAAACACTGTTATGACTTGCCATATGCAGAAGGAAGTCATAAACACTTTATTTTAAATGTATTCATAGGAATTCCACCTAAAACAATCTCCGATAATATCATTCTGTACATTGGAAAACACAGTGCTTGGGAGTTCTTTCTGGAAACTTCATCGTGAGTGAACACCACGTTCTCTGTTTGAAATTTAGCCCCTTTCTAACAGGTGTCTTTGTCTCCCACAGCGTAGGTCCCTTTAGCAAAGATGCCTTAACGATGATGCATGATCTCAGGTAACCCAAAAAGATGTATATTATTAAAGAAGTTTCTAAAAAATTAAACTAGAAATCTTATAAAGTGATTTTTAAAACAACCAAGAAACTTAGTCTAGAAGAACACTCATTATTCTGGTTGTTACAGGCTACGTATCTCTTATTACTATGGCATTTGAGGTTATGAAAAAGTATTATAACATCTTTCAGGTTCATTTATTTAACAAACCAGTGAATACAAATAAAACCAACACAACCCCAACATACAGAGTCCAAATATGGATTCTTTACAGGTCAGTAATTTCACCTTGGATAAATAGGGCTGTTTTAAACTGGATACTTGAAGGGTATACTATTTAGAGTAAGAACCTATTACATTCATAGAAAAGGCTCATGCTCAAACTGGGACTGAAAATTACAAAAATGAATGACATTCCAAAACAGTTTCATTTCAAGAGATAAAGACATGAGAGAAAACACAGACTTGAACACAAATCTGTACCTTGGAAAGACAGGCATCTCTGTATGACTGGCACACAGCACTCGTTCTGTGTCAATATTCGTGGTTACCAAATTCATCTGTACACACATAACCTACTGAATACAAAGAAACAGTTGAAAAAGGATTCAAAAGTTAATTAAACAATAAACAGATGTACAGAATACTTGACAGGTCTCTGGTAGCAATACATTTATGCAACAAAATAAAAATATTAAAGGATAAAAGGATAAAATAAATAAATTTTTCTGTAGACAAAATATAGCAAAGGAAACAAAAAGAAAAAAAAAGACAGAAGAAAGAGATTGGGTTACACCTCCTTTAATGGCCACCTACTTAATCATTTGTATTGCCTTTTAGTGATATTGTAAGTCAAGACTGAACTGTGTATAATCCTGAGAAAAAGGTCGAGAGTCCCCATCACAAATGCCAAGCACGTAGAAATAATCTCTATTGCAAACTTGTGGCATTGGCAGGAAGGACCTGTCTACCATTTGTAGACTTAGACACTGCAGCCCTGAGCTCCCCCAGCCAGTTAATTCGAGGGCTGGAAGTAGACCCACGTGACCTGACTTTAAACGCATTGCTTCTGCTTTCCTTTAGGCTTCCAAATGTGCTCACCATGCACACGTCTGCTCTAAAAACCTCCTTCACGGAGAGTCAGAGGTCAAACTCAGAACTGCTGCAGGAGGTGGGGGGTTATCTGGTGACCCCTCTATCTCCCCTCTCCCAGAGGTGGTCCCCATGGGCTGCAGCTCTCTCTAACTTTTCCTTCAACACAGGAGGGTGTTAAACGGGTAGTTGCCAGAAGGCTTCCCAGCACCAACATTAAACAGGGAAG
>CAUYRT010067962.1:0-10650 GCA_963574885.1 Lepilemur ruficaudatus | reverse complement strand
TTCCCCCCACTCTTTTGATTTGGAGACAAGGCAATGAGAGAGGATGTTCAGGAGAATTTTGAAGGTATAATTTAATATTACTCTCAATTTTAATTTATTTCCACTTATAAGAGAAATTAAAAATATAAATAGACACCATCTAAATTTAGATCTAAAGTACATGTTCACAGCCTGGCACAGTGGTGAGTGCCAGTAATACCAGTTACTCAGGAGGCTGAGGCAGGAAGATCACCTGAGGCCAGGAGTTCGAGGCCAGCCTGGGCAACACAGTGAGACTCAGTCTCTAAATGAATAAATAAATCTGTGCTCAACCAAGGACTAAAAATTAAATTCTGAAAAGAAAAAAACTTCTAAAGAGAGACAAAAGAGTTAAAAAATTTTCTCCACAAAAATTAGAGAAAATGTCCTGTCAGACTGCAGTTGCTGAGTCATTTCTTAATAAAAGAATGAACAGTGATTTTTTTTTCCTCCTGAAATAACCAGTAACAGCAAACGCTTGTGAACACACTAAATCTTGAAAAATAAAATTGATATTCCAGTATGACCCAAAGCCTAATGTCAGATAATGTCCTAAAGCATAAAAAGCCCGTCCATGGGAGAGGAGGAAGAAAGGCATCAAAACAGGGAAAGCGGAGCGTCTGGGGTCACGCGGCGCTGGGGGCGCAGCTCAGCCTGGTCCTCAGACACACAAACTACTCTGTCCCCTTCTTCCTTTCTCCTCCTTTGAGGTAAAGAACTATGCTGATTCTTCCTCCACATAAAAGAATTCAATGTCAGGGTGAAATCCAAATTTCTCAAGTGCTGCAGTACATTACTCCTTCCTCTACTTCCTCTCTAAAATGAATGCGAGAGAAAACAATGGTTTTCTCTGAAATAGCCTCCTAAGCCTCACCTCTGTTATTGCTGTTATTTTCTAAGGAACAGCAAGAGGGCTTTCTGCTTTCGAGCTGCTAGCCTGAGGCTAGCCTGGAAGAGAGAGCACTTTCATTTCTAGGTCACCGAAATAACATTTGTTTCCAGCGGAGCACACAAGCAAACCAGCGTTGTTGAAAATGCAGACACTCTCCCCATCATCTCCATCCTCCCACCTAGGGACCCCCCCACACAGGTAAGTAGCTCATTCTCCTTCATATTTTGCTTAGATTCAATCTCTCCTATATTGAGGAAGTCGTCTTCAATTCCCTAATTGCAAATGAGTACTCCACCTTTGTGTTTCCACAGCATCCTACCCTAACCCCACTGTGATTTTTTTCAGAGTGTACATCACCAGAACCATGAAAATAAACCAAATCAAATAGAAAAAAATCAGGGTGTAGAACATGTAGTAATGGCAGCTGTTGTTTTACGGGTCAACTGTTCTAGCTACGTCTATCTGGCTACCGGTCTATCTATCTGTCTATCATTGATGCACAACCTAGATTCTCCCTTACAGACTGGTACCTGACAGCTCTCAGCCAGGTCCCTCTCTAGGAACTGTCTTCAACCAAAGCAGCCACCTCACCCAAGCTCATGCTGCCTCCTGGAGACAGTTGAGAGATGATAGCAACTTGGATTAGCACAGAAGTGGTGGAGAATGTGAAACGTGGACAGAGTCGAGACAGTCACGGGAGGCCAAATTCAACAAGACTTGGGGATAGACTGGATATATATTTCCCCTGGGCCTTCTGTGGTGCTCAGCACAGCAGGACTCTGTAAATATTTGCTAAATGACAGACTGAATGAAGGAGTGAGGTTTGAGGATTGTACTCTGCTTCTCAGTAGCCTCCACACGCCCACAGCAGTTTTCCTCACCCCCCCACGTTTCTACTCAGCCACAAAGTGTACAAACCACATAGGGGGAGGTTGTGAGCAGGCATTACAGTCATTTCCCTCATAAATAAGAAGCTGGAAGATAAATTTAAGTGGATGAAGTTCTTTCAAACTCTATAGAGAGGGCAATTTCCATTCCCTCTTTACAGATCACAGAGAAACTAGAAATTGGTTTCAGCTTTACATCTGAGCTGTCATGATGAGAGTGAACGTGAACTCCGATTTTCCACACGCAGGTAAGACCGAAGCTTAGTTAAGACATCTATCTGGACATCTTCAGGAATGCTACCTTTCTTTGATACAACATGTCTCAAGGCCAAGAGGCAGACAAGACAACTCTATGAAAAGACTCCAAAGATGCTTATGATAAATGAACATGAACGTTCACAGAAGATACTTGGCACAGTGTCTACTCATAAGATTTCCCCAGGTTAAACACAGCCTCTGTGTCTCCTTGGCCTGCATGTGCCTTCACTACGGTCCTGCTCTCCGTATCTGCAGAACTGTGCTCAGCCATCACGGCTCCCAGACTTGGGGCAGAGGTGAAGCAAGGTACCAGCTCAGGACAGTTTCCAAGCCACTGCTCCCATCTCGACACCACTCACTATGAATTCCTTCGCTTGGCACCTCTGAGTGGCAGAAAATGGATTGTTTTCCATACTGTTCAGAGGTGGGCCAACTGAGAGCCGAGGCTTGCTCACAGACACAAGGTGGGGAAGAAGAGACTGTGTTTCATTTTCCTTCGTTAGAACTCAGATTCCTCAGTCTTCACGGCTGCCAGCTTGGCTCAGTTTATAAATCAAAATGGATGCTTAAAGGGAAAAAAAAAATCAAATAATCACAATTTTAGCAGACAATAGTTAATGTATGCAGGCTCCATGGCAGGGAGCCTAACGTCTGTACCCAGGAAAGGCACGCACAGCTGAAGTGACAGCAGTGGCGAGGCAGACGAGCTGAGGGGTGACAAGAGTGCAAGAGCAGCAGAGCCAGCCTCTGGGCCAGGGCCTCACATCGAGAACACACTTCCCGGGAACCTCCTCTCAAGGCAAAAAATAAGCACAAAAGCAGAGCTCTCACTGGCTCTCATCTAATTTTTACCGTAGAACTACCGCAATCATTCATGGCTCGCATGAATGAGCCATGGCTCGCATGGCTCGCGAGCCATGGCTCGCATGGCTCGCATTCACTTCTGGGAGGACTAAACCCCCTAGATGTGGGGGCTCAAAGGACAGAGATAAAATATGCACACGCAAACAATTCTCCAGCCACCCCAAATAACCACCCCTCCCCACCCAGCACAATAGTCAAGGGTGGCACCTAGTGCTATTCGTGGTATTTAAAAGCCCTGGCACCGGGACCCCAGTCCAAGGTGAAGTTTATACCTAATTTCAGTAAAAGGAGCAAAATAAGGACTATCATAGTAACATTTTTCAGAAAATAAGAGGTATTCAACTTAAGCAGGATTTTTTATTTTAAGATTTTTGGTGTTAAAACTTCCATTAATGAAATGTTTTCAATTTTTAAAACTTAAAATTTAACAATCATATGCTGGTTCACAATGATTGTTTTGGGTTTTTTTTACTGCTGGTGACTAGGTGAGATTTTAGTACTCTGTGCAATCTAGGAGTCAAAGAAGAAATGTTTTAAAATTTGTGGATATAGTAATGGTAGAGAGGTTAATAACTCCCTTAAGACACAAAGATGGACTGTTTTTGATGCAATCTATAAAAAGTTAAATGTGCCCTTAATAGCTTACAATAGCCCCCCCGAGAATTGTATTGGAATCAACTTCTCTCTCCTCTGTGTTTACTAAGTCTCTAATGCCTTTGGCCCTTAAGGTATAGTCCCCGCCAGGCACATGGCTTTTGCACACTAGAATGGAAAGCTCCTCAAAGGCAGGGACTCTGGCTTACGCCTGTTAAATCCTTTGGCATTGCCTAGGACAGCGTTTTACAAAGATTACATCCTAAATCAGGGTGGAAAACACGAAGTTTCCGGGCCTAGTGAATCTTGTAAGTTGCCATGAATCACAATGGAAGACACTTGAAAAAATTTGGGAAAATGCCTACTTAAGAGTATCAGAAAGCTTTTCTCTTAAGAAAAAGGGAACTGTGAGAATGGCTTACTGTTTCATAACTGGAGGGAAAAGCCACACCATCTGATGTGAGTGTTTTGCTCAACAAGGTTCTGTTTTTGTTTTCTTTTCCAAGTGTTAATTAACAAAGTGGGTCACTGAAGTAGGCCCTGGATGCTTGAGCAAGACATTAGCATTCCGCATGCCCTAATCTCACTAGTTTCCCTAGAAAAAGGGTCAGGGAGAGAAAAGATGCTGCAAGAGAAAAGCCAGGCCTGGATGCTGCCCCTCCAAAGTCCCTCCACCTCCACCTCCTCTCTTCTTGAGACAATACTATTTGGAGGCAGGACATCCAACTGCAGAAGAGGGCTCATTTGTAAAGATTTCAGATCAATAGCTCCCTCTCTGTCTTCCCCTCAGGACCTCTGGCAGACCCTTTGCTCACCCCATCCCACCTTCCAGCTGCAGATTAAGAAGATGTATTATGTCCTCTCCCCTGGCCCTGCACAGGTTTGCCAATTACAGCCAGACACTGGCCCCTATTGTCTGAGATTTACAACCATGCGGTCTGAGTGGGCGGGGGTGGCTTTGGACCACCAGGCACAAGAGGCTGGAGGGTGGGAGGAGATAGGCAATAATAATAAAAAGACAGTGCTGCATTTCACTTCACCTAACTGAAGGCTTCAGTAGGAAGCCAGTCCACCCCACAGTGCCTTCTCAGTCACTTAACAGACTTACGCAGCAGCAGCAAGAGCAGGTCTCCATGCTCAGTGCCTTTGAAAAAACAATGGCAAAGGGCCACAGTGTTCCCAGCTATCATTCTTGGAGCAGCAAGAACACAAATGGGGACCCAGTTGGCTCTGTATCAGGGCTGTTGATGAATAAACCATCTACCACAGTGTCCTCAGACCTCCAGAAGTTTTAATTAAAACAAAAGAAATGTCAGCAGGAGAAGCACTGGACTATAATTAGGTCCCACCAAATCTAAAGTAATATGGGGGAAAGGACTAGTAATGAAAGGGAAGCTTTCATATTCTTACTGAATCCCTGCTCTGTTGCTGACACAAAAATCAATTTCAATAGGCTTTAGTTGTATCTGAGCAGGAATGCGGGTGACAGATGAAATTCAGTGAGCAATTTACTGGAGTCAGGATGATTCCCATGGAAAAAAAGACTACAATGAGCGTTCCCAACCAAATGTCTCTTCTGCAAGAATATGTGTGCATGTGTGTTTACATATAATGTATATATTATATATTTACATATATATGTATATTATACATTTGTATATAAGGAGGAGAAGGAATTTTAAAAGGAGTATATGTTTTATCCTAAAATAAAATGTAAACTCTTTACCTGACACCCTTTAAAATAGTGGTTTTCAACAGGGCAATTTTGCCTCCCCGGGGACTCTGACTGTGGTCTGGAGAGGTATTTGGACTGTTATAACTGTTGCTACTGGCATCTAGTGGTTAGCAGCCCCAAATGCTACTAAACCTTCAATAACACCCAGGACACCCCTCTTCCCCAACAAAAATTTACTGAGCGCCAAATGTCAATGGGGCCAAGGTTGAGAAACTCTGTTTTAAAAGAATCTGACATTTAATAGGAGCTCAGTGAACACCAAATTCTATGGAATACCAGATTCCACACTAGGCACTAATAGTATATAGATCAAAAGATAAGATCTTGCCCTCAGGGATCTCCCATGGGTGGGGAGGCATGTTGGGTGAATGTTGGTGGTATTGTGTTTTCTTTGCTTAGTAGCATTTTATAAACGAAATCTTTCTGATGAATGGAATATTTCTCAAATCCCAAACACCCATCTTTTTTTAGAACACATGTAATACTAATATCCAGTGACTCCTGAGATCCCCTAAGACCAGAAAACTGGCTTTTGTGTGTGTGTGTGAGGCCTCTTCCCAGATCTTCACTGATTGTCTCCCAATCAAGCAGCATATCCTAAATTTTAAAAAACTAATAAAGTATTATTAGGACTAAACAGAATTTGGTCTATTATATTTGGACACTGAGGTATACTTCTAACTAATTATGTTCATTTTGGAAAGAATGTTTTACTTTCATTTTCCAATAATATTTAGGTCTCCTCAATAACCCTTCATAGTATGTGTTCTTTCTTTCCTCTTAAAGGTTTAGTATAGTTTTTTGATTGAGTGATTGATTCAGACAGAATCTCGCTCTGTCTCCCCAGCTAGAGTGCAGTGGCATCATCATAGCTCACTACAACCTCAAACTCCTGGGCTCAAGCGATCCTTCTGCCTCAACCTCCTGGGTAGCTGGGACTATAGGCTTGTACCACCATGCCCAGCTAATTTTTTCTATTTTTAGGAGAGACTGGGTCTCCCTCTTGCTCAGGCTGGTCTCAAGCTCCTGACTTCAAGTGATCCTCCGGCCCTGGCCTCCCAGAGTGCTAGGATTACAGACATGAGCCACAGCACCTGGCCACAGAGTTTTAAATTATTGGCAGCTCGATTCAGAAATACATTACTTTGTTTGATTAAAACATAAGTCACGATGAACTTTTAAGCTTAAAATATAATGATCAATGATAAGAGGATAAAGGTATTTGCCTTTATCAAAGATAAATTCTTCAAATGCAGGGATGGAGGAATTCTGAAACTACTTTTAAGTGATCTGTTTCTAAGAAATAAGGAAGTAAATGTTCAAATTTTTTAGAGAGGATAAGATGAGCAACATTATTCTATGTAACTGATAACCATTCATAAGCATTCATCACTTTTTAGGTACTTAAGGATTAAAGAACTTAAGTTTCTTGGAGATGTTCTGTTCAAAGAATAACTTCCAAATATGGACTCTCCACAGTGTATGAAAGAAATAATTATGGCACATTAATTGTTCCACCTGCAATAGCAGAAGACCCAAATCTCTGCGAACGCTGAAAATATCTCTCCTCCCTCCCCTCAACAGATGTCTTCTGTGTCAGCACAGATTGCATTAGCAATTGTGCTTTCTGAACAAAGACCTGCATATTGTTCTTTGGGGAGGAGGGCAAGAGGACAAAAAGGACATTAGAACACTGAAAGTTGTTTTATAAAGGCAGGATGGCTCTTACATATTCATAATCTTTCAAAGTGATGGCTAGCAGAGACCACAGCAATTTGTCAGCAAACATATCCATCCCTAGGAAGCTAGTTGCTGAGAGCAAGTGCTCAAGTGTCTCACAGAAACCTGCACTCTCCCTCCAGGACAATAATGCTGAGAACGCTTTTGTTTGAAATCGTGGGGGAGGGGAGATGGGTGAAATAGGAGGGCACGCTGGAAAGAAGGAGAACTCGTTTAAGTAAATATGATCTGCCTTGATTTCTGGGCAGGCCTGAATGGGAGGGCAGCTGACTTAGTCAGTAAATGCATTGATTTGCAGCTAAATTTAGCTGCAATCTGACTGTGACCTGTCAGGTGGCTTCCTCTCAAGGAGGTAAGGATTCCCTGACTCCAGTGAAATTCTTCTCTCCACCATATTTCCATGCCTCCAGCTTAGGTTGATTAATCAGGGACTGTGAGACGGACAAGGAGAGCATCTTGCTGATGCTTTTGACAATCTTCTCAAGCACACAGATTTCACATAGTCCAGGAGAGAAGCATCTATTTGTAGTTAGAGTTTTGCAGACCCTACAGAGGAGTGTGGAGGTTAAGAGGAAAGGCTTTGGAGGAGGAGTGAGGTGCCCTTGGACTACGCAGTGGGCCTAGAGTTACTTTTTGTCTATAGTTTCCTTATCTGTAAAACAAATACAAAATAATTAGCTCAGAAGGTTGCAGTAAGCATTAAACTAATGTAAGTAGAAACACCTGATAGGGTGCCTGGGTAAATGATGATACTGTAGTGTTTTCAGTGTTATGAGGGTTTCATTTCTGATCTCCTCTCCTTCTACCCCTGCCACCACTACACTGCATGCCCAGTGCCTCTCTCCTTCTCCTCCTCCTCCAACGTACCGCGGGGCCTTTACACTTCTCTTTCTTCTGCTGTGTTTGCCTGCTCACTTCAGGTCTTGACTCAAAAGAGTCTCAGAGGACTCTTCTCCAACCGTCCTTCCCGGGCTGCCATATCTAAAATTTCAACTCTACCCTAACTCTTATTATCCTCCTGCCCTGCTTTATAATCCAATTATATGTTTTATTTATTTGCCATGTATATTAGGCATGTCCTGCTCTAGAATGGAAGCACTGTGAGGACAGGGGCTTCTCTTTGGCTTGTTTGCTATTCCAATTCTGTGCCTGTCCAGTGGGCACTTGATCTGTATGTGCTATGTGAATGAATTCCCAAGATCTCTGTGGAAACTTCCAAGTCCCTCTGTTCTCTTTTTAAAAAATCATAGCATCTCTTACTTGAAGGCATAACAACTCGGATAGAACAAGTACTGTTATCAGATAAGGAAACTGAGGTTCAAAAAAGCAAACTTTTGCAGGTCTTATTTTCCTTTCACATTGGCCTTGCATATAAGGAAGCCAAAAGGTATTGTCTTCCTTTTTTGAAATTCTATTTAAATTGGCTCTAAACTTAAAGAATAAAGAACAAAGCTATAAATGAAAACGCTTGATAATTGAATATATTTTCTGTCCAGGAAGATTTATTTATATAAACATATAGAAGTGTCTTATTTAAATATTAGCAACATAGATATTGAAAAGTTATACAGGATGTTGAAAAGTTATACAGAATAAAGTATCGACAAGTTATTAAGTATAGAAGTAGAGGTGACTGCATCTCCAAATTATATTCCTCCTAGCAGCAGCCGACAGATCAACCTTACAGGTAGCAATTAAGAATGAGGCTGTGCTTTTCAAACCAAAGGGGACATCTGATAACCTTTCTTGGACTTAAATGTGGAAAGATGGAGCTAGCTTGAGGGTGGGAAACCTGTGACCTCAAGGCCACACGTGGCCCTCCAGATCCCCAAGTAGGGCCCCTGGATCAAATCCAAACTCCACAGAACAAATCCCTTTATTCTGTAAAATATGGATTCGGTCAAAAGACCACACTCAAAGATCCAGAAGGCCACATACAGCCCCGAGGCTGCAAGTTCCCCGCCCCTGCGAGGCACAGACCTGCACAAAACCATGGAGAATAGTTTTTCCTTCCTCCTCTTCCTCATTTCCAACTATGGAATAGGGGTAGGCAGATGGTCAAAGAGTCAAAAACAGAATCTCCTCTAACTGTGTCTTATCTGAAAATATCAAGTTTAATTTCAACCTAATTGCCAGAACCTGATTTCCATCACCTTGGGGTTTATGTACTTGCCTACTATCCAAAAGATCAGTATCAACCTGCATTTCTTTAGCATTTAACTCAGCAATCTTGTGTTTGCCACATTAATGGTTTATTTCGTTGGTAGCTTCTATTTTCAGGAGGGACATCAAGAAAATAAAACTGGTGCTCAGTTAAAGCAAAATAACTAAACTGCAGGCTTTTAATTTTTAAAATATACCTCATGATATCCCAGGAAGTCCTACACAGAAAATCTGTCTTAGATTTAATAAATCATTAAGTGATAGTAATTTAATGCCAATAATAATCTAATATGTTAATTTATTAACCACTCATGGACAGTCAATAGTTCATAAATTTGAATGCTGAAAAATATGTAACAATTGTATGTATCATACTTTAAAAAGTTGGATTATACTTTTTAAATACATTATATTTCTGGTGTTATATTTTTAAACATTCTGTTAAATCTTTTTCAGAAGATTACATTTTAGAAAACAAATTCAGAAGCCATAAAAAAATCTTTGGAAATAGTAAATGCAACGGAATTGAAGGAATAAAAATATATAGATTCTATTTTGAATTTGATCAGTTTTCAATTTTTCCATAAGGCTCTAGGCAAGTGTTTTTAAATTTCATGGATTTTATAAAGAAGGAAGAGAGAAAATACTTGCTATGTCTGTTTTTCCTTACAGGACTAAAATGCAAACAGGAAAGACCAGACACAGTGACTTCTTATAACTTACACTATTGAGACAACATTTCATTTTTGTTGTTCATGATAACTTTCAATAGAGTTGCCCGAACAATTCTTGTTCAGGGGTTAATAACATACCATAAATACGCATGTTATTCCACCATTCAGGAAAAGGGCAGCCAAAAAAAATTTTCCAAAAAGGCATCATTTTTATCAATTGAAATGGATTTCAGCACACTTTGAAATGTGGTCAAGTTTTTACAAAGAAAGTTCTTATGAAGAAAATCTAATTTCACACAAAATGAACATAATATTTATAATAAATTGAAATTATAACAACACCACCTTCCTAACCTACCCACACCACATTGGCACACAACTCCAAGAAGCACCTTTCCCATTATTAATATTTTCTATATGAGTGGCATCTCCTGGAGTCAAACATGTTGGCAATCCTGTTAATTAAGGTTAAATTCATAGATTACTTACTATTATATATATAGCACTAAATTCACCTCTGAGGGTTCTGAATCATAAGTCTAAAATTATTATTAAAATTATTTAAATTTATTGCACAACTAATTTAGTTTCATTTTTTTTTTTTTTTTTGAGACAGAGTGTCACTCTGCTGCCTGGGCTAGAGTGAGTGCCATAGCATCAGCTAGCTCACAGCAACCTCGAACTCCTGGGCTCAAGCAATCCTACTGCCTCAGCCTCCCGAGTAGCTGGGACTACAGGCATGTGCCACCATGCCCGGCTCATTTTTTCTATATATATCTTTAGTTGGCCAATTAATTTCTTTCTTTCTATTTATAGTAGAGACGG
>CAUYRT010067961.1:0-12384 GCA_963574885.1 Lepilemur ruficaudatus | reverse complement strand
GAAATCTCTCTCAGGATTCATCCATCTTATCATGTTCTTAGAAGATTTCCACCTCTCATTAAAGCCTGCCAGATTACTTAATTATAAGTTTCCGAGTAGTGGTTGGGGCAAGATAAAGGGTTTCAAGATGTACAACCTAACTTCAAACTTAATCCTGAGTTTTCCGGGGTGAAAATAGAATTTTAATTAAAAAAGCAAAGTGGCAAATCAGAGAAATGTAATCAAGTAAGTCAATCTTACAGAGCATTATTTATTATCTATTTTGTCTCAAGATCCAGCTTGGAGGATGCAAGTGAACAACGAGTTTGGGTTGAAACCCTGTTCTGAATCAACCGGCGCACACTCCCTCTGACCCAGGCCGTGCCTCCTCTCCGGCCTCACCAGCCAACCTGTGTGAGGTCTGGATGTGGTGGGGGGCTCACTGCAGTGTGGAGAATGTGTGTGAACAGAGATGCACTCACAGGTGGGGGTGAGCGAGGGCAGCACAAAGCTGTGAGCGCTCTGTGCAATGAGTATTTTAGCTCAATCCTATTACATATCTCTTGTGTAACATAAACAACATACTCCTCAAATCAAATTTATCTCCTGTGCCAAGCTTAATCCCTTGGCCCTGTGTTGAGAAAGCTTCTGAGGCTGAATCAAGGCCCATGAGAAAGGGTGACACAGCAGCACAGGGGTTGTGTATCTGTGGCTTCTCTCATCAGAATATGAGTATAATTATTTCAACAGTTTCTATGGCATGTCAAAGCACATTATATTTTTTTTTTACTTTTTCCCCAAACAAACTCTTGATGTAGGCAAGACAGATACTATACATCCCATTTTACAGGTAAGGAAATGGCAGTACAGAACATAACAGGATTTGACCATATGCTCCACAGCTCCTTCCTCACCACTGGGCCCATTCCCACTGGACTCTCCCACAGCTGTAAAACAGACAAGTAGGAGGTTGTCAGGTCCGACCTCTTGGCGGGCTGTTGTCCTGGTTCTTTGCCTCCTTGCTTGGACAATTCACAAGCAGGGCTGGTATGACAGAGTGACCACAGACAGGAAGCAATTCCACTCAAACAGCTTTTATTGCAGAAAAGGGAGCTATACAAAGCAAGAGTACATTCCCAAGAGGAACGGGTCAGTCTCCATGAGTAGAGAAAGACATTAAGGACGCCCAGGTGGTTCCCTTTTATTAGCCTGGTCCCAGGAGGGCTTACGGGAGGTGTGGGATGCTACCAGGTGATTGATATATATGATTGTCAGGTGCTCTGCATTTTTCTGCAGGCCCTTCTTCCCCTAATTGGTCCCTGGCTTCTCCACCCCTAGGAACCACCCTCCTGGCCTGTATCTGCCACCTGCAGATTTGGTCCCTGCCTAACAAGCTCAGTAACTGGGGAATCATGTAAAAAAGAAATGGACTCAGCAAACATATCTACAGCATTGCTCTCAAGGAATACAACAAATGCTCCCAAAAGAATAGTAAATGATTCTGTCCACTCACGTCAAAAAGTTAAACACATAGTTCAGAATCTTTTATAAAACGTAAGTACAAGATAAAAATTATGAATGATTATGTATATAGATTCAATATTAGAAATGGAATAATATAAATAGGCAATAATGCAAACATACAAGGAGATAAAAAATGCTTTCATGATTGAAAACTCTAGCTGTTAACCACTGTGCGTATCTACAAACAAGGCAGGAAAAGAAGTTCAATTTAGTTAAAGACATATTTACTTGGGCCATATGCTAAATGCATAAAATATAATCCATGCATAGATATACCAGCATAGAATGGGTTATATGAGTGTACAAATACCTGTCATCCAAGAGAGGATGGGACACTGGCCTTTGGGTAGACAACACTGAATCAGGAGATTTGGAAATAACCATTCAGAATGATGATTGAGCATGAATTTCATTTTTCAAATATGTATAATTGGCTCTCAAATTCAAGAAGGCAAACAAAGAGAGAGAGGAATTTCTTTCTTTCTTATGGCTGAACATGTGGAAACCAGGCCAGAGGGAGAGACTTTAGTTCCATTATTAATTTCTAAAGTTTCCTGATCCATGGGCACTCTTACTAGTGGCATTTCCTCCACCCACTTACGCCTTAGGGTGAAGGTCCTTGAACGTTACCCCTTTGCCAATGTGCTGCTTCAAATAAAAAGATCAAAACTTATTTAACACTCCTCCCTTCAAGGGACTAGGTTGGTGTCCCCTCCCCTTAAATCCAATACAAGCAGTCAAGTAGTAAAGTGGCAGTGATGACACCCTGTGACTTTGGGGCAAGGTCATAAGTGGCCATGCAGCACCGACATGGCTTTTGGCAATGCTCGTGCTTGGATGCTCCTTCTCAGAACCCACCACCAGGCAGTGAGAAGCTCAGGTCATTTGGAGCGTCCACGTAGAGGCACTTGCTCAGCCATTGGAGTAGAGCCAGATTTCAGGATGTCCCAGCCCAGGCACCAGATCATCCGAGTCACTCCAGCCATTTGGGTCTTTCTGCATGAGACCTGAGACCTCCCTTCTGTGTGCTGTATAATTTCCTGACCCACAGAGTTTGTGAGCATAATAAAATGACTGCTGTTGTACACCACTAAGGCTGGTGTCATTTGTTATGCAGCACTTGATAACCACAACACTCAACGTTACTTTTGCCATGTCACTTGCGTTGTCCCGAGTCCCACCTTTCAGTCCATTCCTGTCCTGACCCCTCCTTCTCTGAGTGGGTTCTTACATGATCTTTCCATTTTCTACTCATTCAATTTTACACTAATATTTTTTTCATAACATTTTGGTTTATTTGCTTCCACTTTTAAAACCATTTTACTATTATAGGACATTTTACTATTATGCAACGTTTAGACTATTTTCCATTTGGAGCAAATATGAACTGCATTCTATTATGAACATCTTTGTGTGCAATTTTATGCTTGAGTTTGGGATAAGTTTTATAGGATAGATTTTCAGAAGTTCAATTACTAGGTTAAAGAGGATTGATGACTTAAGGCTCTTGAGGCATATTGACAAATCTATTTTCAAAGAGTTATAACAATTCATGGTGACACCAGTAATATATGAGCATGCCTGTTTCACTGCACCTTCCAGTTAAATTAAGTTTTATAATTAAGAAAAATATTAACTTGAAGCATAAAACTCATAGTTTTATCTATCTCCCAAACACATGTAGATGTGGAATGACAAGTCAGCTGAAACAATAGGCACATCAGAACACAAACCCAGATGAATTACAGCGTAGAAGAGGAGAGAAATCCAAAAGAAGGATCGTCAAGCCTGGGGGAGAGAGAAAAAGAGCAAGATGGGGCAAAAGAATGTCGCCGAAGGGAAACCACCGCCCGTGGCAGGGCCAAGACACGTAAGAGGGAGAGAAGCCTCACGCGCCTGCATGGCTCTGATGGATCCCCCAAGGTTTCAGACATTGGACGAGGGGCGTTAGGAACATGAGAACAAAAATATCTTGACCAGCAGTGCCACTGTGATAGAATATCCACCACATTTATCACCGACGGTTGCCTCAGAGGGTGGCTAGTGGGTACAAGAGGAGCTTTAGATAAATGGCATCACAGAAAACATTACAAAAAGAAAACATCTGGAATGAGAGTGAATTTGGTCAGCTTCAAATACTCTCACCGTTATTTTCCAAGATAAATAACATTTCAGATTCTTTTAGGGAAATGCAGCTCCTAGAACTAAGAAATTTAAGGAAATATTCAAAACAGCATTTTAAAGAGTGTTTTCCTTGAAATTCCCACTGTTCGATGGCCAGCATGCTGCAGTGTCCTATTTTCTCCCCAGATACCAAAGGCTTGGGATAAAAACATCTGGTTTATGTGAGCCGTGGTGTTGGCAGTAGCACCTCATGTAAATAACTATCTGCTTAAAAATGCGTATTATCCACTATCCAGCTTTTCCAAGAACAATATGGCATAAACCACTAATTACGTCTTCTAAACAAGAGGACACAAGAACAACAGAGGAAATAATGGGTTTTGTTCTGGCTCTCTCCAGCACGGGCATGAAAAACCAATGGCATTCAAGGTTTTTGAAGCTACTGGACTTGCAGGAAGAAGTATATTTCCCCCCAGATCATATTCAAGAACATGGTACATACAACTCACACGTACAAGCAAATTAAAATTCTATTTTCTGCTTGGCCAGGAAATGGCCAAATTAAATATTCTAGTTAATAGAATAAGTGATATTGACATATCAGGTGTGTGGATGTGCATTACACAATCCAAGATCACTTATATTTGTATACTGACCTATGATGTGCACAGTGGTTTTCTGCATATTATCCTATTTTGTTAGCGCAACAATTCTGACAAAAAGCTATTAATCTGTCCACTTTTCAAAACGCTGACACTGGATAAATCGACTGGTTGCTTACACGAGAGTAGCTGGGTGCTGAGAGGAGAAGCTACACAACTGCCACATGATGCTCTTTCAACTCAATGTCCTCCCCGCGCCTGCCCCCGGAACCCCAGGCCACAGGGCCACGCTGGCCTCACCTCCGGTGTCCACATGGGCAGAGCCACGGGAGGCCCACCCGAGGGCCTGCTGCCCTGGTGCGTCCTTCCTTTTCATTCCTGAGCGCCCAGCCCCAGCGTGAATTCTTCACCTTCAAAGAATTCGAAGAACCTTCGGTTCTCAGAGCAAACCTCACACAGGCCCATGGAACACACGCCGTTTTGTAAGGTCTCAGGGGATCTGGGGACGACTTCCACATCATTTTCTGAAGAATTCTCTTGTTTACATTGGCACTCCGACGGAGCAGACAGTGGCCTCTCTCTCACGTCCAGGTGCACTTTGAAGACATTGCTGTTGTTTTCCAACTTGCTTTTTTCCCATGTGACTGGCAGGTCCTGTGTGGGAAGCACTGATTTCCACTGCGGGCCTTTGACAAGAACTGAAATTAGCGCCGTGGTTGCTGTTAACACTGCTTGGCTGGAACCGCGGTGGGTGCTTGCTGGAGCGAGGGCCTGACTGGCTCCACTAGGGACCTGGCAAGTGGGGCCGGTTCCGCAGCTCAGCGGATCTTGGCCCTTGCAGATGGGAGGTGCGATCAGGTGTGGGAGGACGAAGTGTGAGAGGGACAGGGCGGCAAAGTGGGGCTTGAGTCCAGGCAGCCTTTCCCCGGGCTCTGCTCTCTGGGGAACACAGGATGGGTTTCCAGCGCTCAAGTCTCTCTTGTAGGCTTGTTGTGAGAATTAAATTACACATATAGAAGCTGACACTCATTGTGCCCTTAGTGTGTACTTGACATTGTGCTAGGCACTGCCCCTATCTCCGATTCCCCATCAGCCCGTGAGGATGGTTCTGTTGTCATCCTCGTTTCACAGATGAGCAACGTGAGCGACTCCCCACAATCCATGCATTTCGCACAATCTGTGATGTCACGGGAACAGGGCTGGCACAAGGGACTGGTTCATAAACCAAGGCTTCTCTTTCTCTCCATCTGTGTTTGCAATTGTGACAGGACATTGACTTTCTTTATTTCAACATAGCTTTGTAACATGAGATAATCCCTAAATGTATGTTTCCTGCTACGAACTGAATCTCTCCTAATGATAGGTCCTATCAGCGCGTTGCCGCATTTGGACTGAACACACTCAGGAAGAACACAATGAGTTGACACACACCATGTGCCATTAGATTATGCCACAAGATCCTCAAACATGCATGAGACCCATCCTGACAGACAGTTGTTCTTGGAAGCCAGTGCCATTTCTGAAACTACTTATAGCATATTGATTTCAGTGCTGAAAAGTTATCGAATCTTATTATATGTGGTTCTTTTTGACTTGCCAATGTTGCAGGCAGCTTTCCGATCTCAGGAAAAGAGAGAAATCACCTTCCGTGTTTACCGTGGGAAGGAGGAGCACCTCAGTCCCAGAGCACCTTGGTGGTTTTCCATGCAGTTCACCCAGGGCACAAGGGCCACGAATCTGAGGACTCTCCTCCAGCCCCCCTCCCCTTCAACCACAGCGAAAAGCATTATTGCTCATAAAAAGCCAGCCAAGGCTCACTATTTTCCTATAATTTGAAATTATTACTGGAGAAATTGACAGTGACTACTTCATGTGGTTCTTAAGCAAAAGCCTGGGGCAGGCCTCTCGGGGTACGGCCACCTGGAAAGGGAGGAGGCAGCGGGGCTTCATGCACAGCCTAGGGATGGGCACCTGCCAGGGGAGGGCAGAGGGAGAGGAGGTGACCTTCTGTGGCAGAAAGAGGCGATGGCTGGGAAGAGGGGCCACCTGTAGGCTGTGTCCGGAAAGCGCAGAGCTGGCCCCAAGAGCCTGAGGACAAGGAAATTCCTGACTGTGGAATATCATGCATAAAGTCCTGGATAGGACCGCATCAGGTGTGCGACAGGAACCAACCTCGCTGGGCGGGGGTGCCCCCAAGGCAGGTGGAGTGGTGTGACAGGAGAGATGTTTGGAACCCAGAGGAGTGACAGTGCCCCCTCTGCTCCCCATGGGCCCTGCCAAACAGTCAACCCAGAGCAACAGGTAAAGCAGACGGCCACTGGTTTTGCAGAGACAGTGAGATAAACGCACTGATGATCAGCAGAGAAAATGGCCCAAGGCCAGGACAACATGCAGCCTCCAGGGCGCCCTGGGGGTGAGCAGGGCCCTTCCGCCCCGCCCTCACCTTTCTGTGCCCTTGACAGGGAAGGAAGGAGAGAGACTAGATGGCCGGGTAGCAGGACAGCTGAAGGCGAATTGTGTGCCATTCCTCCTGCCCTCCTTCCCCTTACCCCCGCTTCTCCTTCTTCTGCTCTGGAACCCGTGGCCTGTCCCGGTTTGGAGGAGCTTTCATTTAGCCACGTGCTGTTACCGGAGACAGCCCCAGACAGGCTGAGGAAAGTGACTGGAACCCAGCAAAGGCCTGCGTCATCAGCCCGGGTTTGGCATGTGAGAAGGAAGGTGCGCCTCCCAGGGGGCAGTGGTGTGGCCACTGAGGAGTTTCTGACCTGGGGACACCGAAGCAAAGGGCTTAATAAACCCTGGGGGAGGAGTGTGGTGGCCAGAGAGTGAGTGGGACCCTGTGTTGGCCAGACCTGGGTCGGGTGGTCCAGGCAGGGTAGAGAAAGCCCTCAGACCCCGTTCACTCCGGGGTTCTAGTCTCAACCAAAGAATTAATCCGAAAATGACTGTGAGAACCTGACCTTCACCCCAATGCTGAGTTTCCACTGGAGTTATCAGCGACATAATTGCCCTTGAGGAGAAAGGCACATTGTGATTAAAGAGCCCACAGACCCTGAGATAGAGAGATTGCAGGTTAACAATTTTGCAGCAGACCACAATTTTTCATCGAGGAAATAATGAACAGGTACATCATGAAGAATTATGTGATGAGCAGCACAACATCCCATTTTAGGGAATCTGGGCTCAGAAATATGAATGCCCCTGTCCCCAAATATGCCAGCTGGAAGACACCCTCATCAATCACTTCAGGAATGTTTCCTTCCAAATAAATGACCTTTCACACTGGGCCACCTGCTTCCTCTGAGTCAGGACGCTGTGCTGGTGCAGACGGAACCAGAGCAAGTGCGTGTTAGTCTGGGTTCTCAGAGACACAGAACCAGCAGGGCGTACGCTAGTCACGGACAGGGGTTCTGTGGCTCTGGGGAGCTCTAACACCATATAGATGATTGATAGATCCATAGGTAGACAGACAGACAGATGATACATAGATGGATCATAGATAGCAAAGAGAAAGAGAGAGAGAGATTTTAAGGAATTGTCTTACATGCTTATGGAGCTGGCGGGTCTGAAACCCACAGGCAGAGCAGCAGAATCTGGAAATTTGGGAGAGAGTTGATGTTGCCATCGTGAGTCCAGATTCCACAGGGTGCCGGTCTGGAAACTCGGCCAGGGTTTCTGTGGCAGTCTTGAGGCAGAATTGCTGCTTCTTTGGGAAACTTCAGTCTTTGCTCTTGAGACCTTCAACTGGTTGGATGAGGCCCACCGTGTCGCTGAAGGCCATCTCCTTTAAAGTGACGTCACTTCTAGAAACTACCTGCACGGCAGCGTGTAGACTGGTGTTTGACCAAACCACTGAGAGCCACAGCCTAGACAAGTTGACACAAAGTTAACCACCCCAGCTTGTCTACATTTCCTTCTTTCTAGAACTTCCACAGGGTGAGAACAGTCATCTCTCTGCAGAGAGCAGCCAGTCTGCCAGTGACCCGCCTGCTGTCCGGGAACCAGAAGAGCTGCTGGCAGCAGGAGACTGCAGAGGGAGGAGGGTCGAGGGGCAGGCAGGCAGAGCTGCTTGTCCCAGTGCAGCTCTCAAATTCCATTCCTTTTCCCCTAGAAATTTCCTTGTTGAAGCAACTCCAAGGACCACTGTGGTTTCAGATATACTCTCTCAGCCTCAGAGGTAACAAAATTATGCACAATTCGCACAAGGAAAACCTTATTTTTAGTAGAGTTTACACACATTGAAGTGCTCAGATGTCAACTGTGCCATGGGAAGGCCTCTCGAGACGCGGGGCATTTTCACCATCGTGGAAAGTTGCCCAACTCCCCTCCCTCGCAGTCTCTCCCATTCCAGCGCAAGCACCGACGATTTCTGTCACCACCACCTACTCTCTCTTGCTTATTCCACAAGTTTACATCTATTGAATCGTCGGTATTGTCTCGATGAAGTCTAATTCATTATTTTTTATGAGTATGCCATTTGTCTCCAAAGAAATCTTTCCTTGCCTAAGATCATGAACATAGTTTTCTATGAGTTCTTTTATAAGTTTTATGATTGTTTGTGATGTTTGAGATCCATCTCAAACTAACTTCCTATGGAATATATTGGTTATCAAGGTTCTTTTTTTAATGGATCTCACACAAGGCACAATCTATTAATTACAAGTGGCCCTTGAACAACATAGGGGTTAGAGGCACCAACACCCCCATGCAGTCAAAAATCCACATATAACTTTTTACCATCCAAAAACTTAACTTCCAATCATAGCTGACTGGAAGCCTTGTTGATCGCATAAACAGCTGATTAGCACATATTTTGTATATGTATTATACACTGCATTCTTACAGTAAAGTAAGCTAGAGGAAAGATAATGTTATTGAGAAAACCATAAGGAAGAGAAAATGTATTTACTATTCTTTAAGTGGAAATGGGTCATCATAAAGGCCTTTATCCTCATCTTCTTCACACTAAGTAGACTGAGGAGGAAGAGGAAGAGGAGGGTTGGTTTTGCTGTCTCAGTGGTGGCAGAGGTGGAAGAAAATCCACACGGTTCAAGAGTTAACTGTGATATAGGGCAGCCATACACACTGCTGCAATTTGGCTATTAACACAGGTCTTGGAAACCAGCCCTAGTGCACCCAGGAGCGTTAGATGAGCTTGTGTCATTCAACTCTTCCTGCTTTTCCAGCTCCTCTACATGAAACCACTGTAGCTTACTAAATGCATTTATTTATCGCTGTTGGTCTCCTTGCTGTGAAAATAGCACTTTCTTTTCATCCCTCCTATGTGTAGCACATACCATGTGACAGACATTCTCCAGATGGTATCACCTCCCTTGATTTTTTTCTCTCTTTTTCTAAATTATGAAATTTACTATTCATGGATATATATGCACAGTTTAAAGAATAAACATCCATGTTCTTGTACTCTCTTTCACACATACACATATTTGTAAGGTATATATATATGTGTGTGTATATATATGTATATTTCTACAAATATGTACCCTTTTTGGTGCTCTTCATTGCATCCTACAGATTCAGGGTTGACTCTAATGTTTCTTTATCCTCAAAAATAATGTTAGTATTTCTTGAAAAAAAGATCTGATTAAAATTCTCTTAGCTTCTATCTTTCCAAAATGTATTTATTTTGCCTTCATTTTTTAAACTAATCTTTTTATTTTGAGATAATAGTACATTCACATGCAACTGTAGGAAGAGCAGAGAGACACCGTATCTTTTTCCTGAGCTTCCTCCAATGATACCTTGCAAAATTATAGTACAATATCATAACCATGATATAGACATTGGTAAAGTCAAGATACAGAACAGTTCCATCACTACAAGGATGTTCCATGTTGCCCTTTGTTAGTAACATTTAGATCTCTCCTCCCCACACCCATCCATAACCCCTAGTAGCCATTTATCTATCTTCCCCTTCTATCTATAATTTTGTCATTCCAAGCATAACATTACAGTATGTAACATTTTGAGATTGGCTTGTCTTCATTTTTGAAGGTTATTTTTGTGGGATATGAAATTCTAGGATGGTAATTACCTGTATAGGAGTGTGTATGCACATGTATGTGCATGCTCTCCTATGTCCTTTCAGTACTGTGGGGGTATCTTTCCACTGTTTTCTGACCACTCTTATGTACGGTGAGAATTCAGTGATTATACTTATCTTAGTTCTCCTGTATGTCATGTGCATCTTTTATCTGGCTCATTTTAAAATCTGCTCTTTTGTTTTGGTTTTTAGCAATTAACTATGATGTACTTAGGTACCTTTTTTTTTCTGATTGGTGTTTTCTGATTGTTTTCAATTTGTGGGTTTATGTCTTTCATCAACTTTAAATCAGTCTCAGAAAATATCTTTTAAATATTTGTTCTTCTGCATTCTGTTTTCCCCTTCTTGGACCCCAATTATGCATATGGTGGGCCATTTAATACTGTCCCACAAACAAAGACAGTATCAGCTATTCTTGTTTTTGGTCTTGTTATGTTTATTTTTTGTTTGCTATTTATTGTTTGTATTTTAGTCTGGATAATTTCTGTTAACCTGTTCTCAAGTTCACTGATTATTTCCTCTGCTGAGTCACTCTATTATTAAGCCCAATAAAATATTTATTTCTAATACTATATTTCTCATTTCTAGCATTTCTAGTCAATTCTTTTTCGTAGCTTCCATATCTCTGAATGGATGGCAGAAATTTGCCATCTCCTCACATATACTATACACTTTTCCCAAAAGGTCATTTAGCACATTTCTAGTTATTTTAAAGCCCTTGTCAAATAATTCCAACCACTGAGCCACCTATGGGTCTCCTGCTACTAACTGTTCCTTTCTGCATCATATTTAATAATGTACCAGAACAGTAGAGATGGGAAGTAAATAATATTTCCCTTCAGAAAAGTGCACTCCTCTTCTTGTGTCAGGCCACCAGTACAGCTGTGTCTGTACTTTTTGTCAAGTTAATTTTGCTTCAATTCAGTTCTAGCTTCAAATACTCTGAAAGTGGGCTCAGGATTTCCCATTCTTCAGTGATTGGGGTATGAGCACTGGCAAGATTCCCAAAATTTCTTCACGTCATCCTAACTGCCAATTTTCTAAATCATGAGAGATCTCTCTCTGATTTGCAACTCAAATGATGGCTTTGCACAGTATTTGGGAATTCTCCTTGCTCTCCAGTGTGGCTCAGGCTTTTGGACACATGTAGAGCTCTCGCTCTCTCTGAAGTATCTTAGGGGTTTCCTTCACCTTTCCCACCTCACCTGCAGCTGTCAGAGCAAAGATTGATGTTTGAGAAGAGGATTCTCTCAGGTCTCTTGTTTACACCTTGCCCTTGGCAGCTGAAAAGGGAGGTTGCCTCACACTGATTTATCCCAGCTCTCAGGCTCTGCTTCCCCCTCCTCAGCAGGTAGTGGCCTTGGATTAGAGGAGGTGCCTTCAACTTCAGGGGAGTCTTTTAGGTTTCTGTCTTGCCCTCCACTTCAGGCTTTTTGGCACACTGGCCCAAGCATTTGACAAGGGCCTGTGAGGAAGACTTACTTCATTCTTGGGGCTCTTCAGAATTCCACTGTGTCAGGCATATGTGCCATTGTGAGTTAGTTAAAATTCATCCTAATTTCCCCTTACCCCCATCTATGATACATTCCTTTTTCCCTTGCAGCTACAACAATGGGAATTTCTTCTCTCCTCTGAAAAAATATTCTCTTTTCTAGAGTTTAGTTCACTTACTATTTTTTATTTTCAACTCTGATTGCTTTTAGAAAGTCTACGATTTTGTGGCTTATAAATCTTCGTCGGGTCATTAACTTGAGAGCAACAGTTTCCCATCATTTTGTTACACTCTAAATGGAAGAGACATCTTCCATGCCTCTTACTTTCTATTGTCTATTGTTTTGTCTTTCTGAGCTGTTTTCTGGGTTTTTAAGAGCAATCTTGCATAAATTCTCTCATCATTTATAACTAATCCTGTTCCTTGGCTTTATACTTTGAAATATTTATGTGTTTTTGTTTTAAAAAGTTCCATTTTGTTCTTGTTTAAATCTTTCCAGTAAATTTTCATAGTATCTCATTCTTTTGTCATAGTTTCACATTCTTCTCTTCTTTCAAGGTATCAATCACACGTGTTTTATGTATTCTAAATGTGATCAG
>CAUYRT010067960.1:0-19385 GCA_963574885.1 Lepilemur ruficaudatus | reverse complement strand
GTTTCTAAGAAAATGGGCAGCAGGCAAACACATGCATCCTTGGGATAAAAAACCTGAGACTTGGCCGGGCGCGGTGGCTCACGCCTGTAATCCTAGCACTCTGGGAGGCCGAGGCAGGCGGATCGCTCAAGGTAAGGAGTTCGAGACCAGCTGGAGCAAGAGCGAGACCCCGTCTCTACTAAAAATAGAAAGAAATTAATTGGCCAAATAAAATATATAGAAAAACTTAGCCAGGCATGGTGGTGCATGCCTGTAGTCCCAGCTACTCGGGAGGCTGAGGCAGGAGGATCACTTGAGCCCAGGAGTTTGAGGTTGCCGTGAGCTAGGCTGACGCCATGGCACTCTAGCCTGGGCAACATAGTGAGACTCTGTCTCAAAACAAAAACAAAAACAAAAAAAACCTGACACTACTGTCTTCCTTAGGATCAACAGCCTTCTTTCTCAGTTATCTTTTCTTATTACATTTCACATTTCAAAATCTTCTTACATAGCTAAGCAGCAGTGCTCACTGTGCCAAACCTGCACACAGCTCAGACGCACACTGGAGTTGTCCCTTCAGTACTTGAAATCCTTAAGCTCTGTCTTCCTCACTATGTGTGAGATATACTTGTACACAGTGTCAGCCCTTACCCTACTGTGAAATTAATGAATTCAATTTTAAAAAAAAGCAAAACACACTGGTGAACACACACTATTCTTCTTAAGTAAGTCAGGGGTAAAATGGGGGTCAGGGAAGAAGCCCCTCCCTCATGTCTCCCCACATCAAAGGCAGCCTTCGCACCCCAACAGCTCTCTCTGCAGTCGCTGGCCTGGCAGAAGCAGAGCGAGGTCTTTCCCAGGTCTCCCGTCCTCAACTAGTTACTACCCTCTTCAAAAGGGGAAGTCAGTGACGGACTCTTTCCCTTGCCAACCCCATACCAAGTCCCTTTCCCAACAAAAAGGGAGCCAAACACAGATTTCTCAGGCCATGACAGTCCTCTAACATCAGGACAGATGTTTCCCGGTTTCACAGAGTAAGGACAGGAGGCGGAAGGGCTCACCCACATCCAACCTCCCTTTGGGAAAAGCAATAAAGATCAGTTTGGTTTTCATGAAAGAAAAGGCTGCCATTCCCAGAAGGAGCAAAATCCCATGTGAAACCCTACCATCATTTCCCTGTCATCCCAGATGCTGAGAGAACTCTTAAACAACTTATTCCCTTATCCTCCTCCATGTTTCAGGGACTAGAATTTATCCCTTCATGCCACAGGCCCTGTGCTGGATAACAGCACCACCTGCAGAAGCCTCCAGCAATGTCCAGGGGAGTCCTGTGGGATAGCACCTCTTTCTGAAGGGAGCACATCTTGGTCTCCCTCACATTTTGGCAGGAACTGAAGAACTCTGGATGTGGGTCTGATGTCCTCTCAACTGAGCTGATGCAGGCCAGGGCCGCAGTGGGTTTGTGTGCAAGCTGCAGTGGGTGGGTGGGAGTGCCAGGAAGTGTTCATGTCAGGGGCTGAGAAAGTCTGGGGCATCATGGGAACAGAATGTTCTGGCCCTGTCCCTGAGCCATCCCCAAACCCCTCCCCCTTCCCTGGTCACTAACCAGTTTCAGCTGTGCACAGTCCTGGCCATCACTTCCCATATGGCTTCTAGGAACTTATGACTAATTAAAGGAGTATATGCGTGTGTGGGTAGGGGGGATCCTCTTAGAAACAGAGGTTTCCAGGGTAACAGCTGGGAGAACTCAATCCCACTCAGCCAAGGGTATCTCCCTGTCTCCTGCCTCCCTCGGGGATCTGAGGGGAAAATAGGCCAGAGGCTAATACCACCCCCTCCCACATTTCTCTAGATCAAGGGCAGGGTCTGGGCCAGCCCTAACATAGTTACAGATCACATTTTTCTCACCTCCAGTTTCCAGCTTCAGGCTTACCTCATGCCTCTTTCCCCAGCTTCCCCGTCTCTCCCACCTCCACAGGGTAAGGGCGGTTGTCAGATGGGGTGGGTGATGGTTTAGAGACTGGCTTCTCCCAGGCTCACAAACCTCTACAAACTTCCCATGGCCTGTGATCATTAGAAAATGCTCTCAGAAGTCTGCCCTACTCTTTGCTGCTATAGTTTAAAATATTTTAATTAAAAATATTTCTATAAAACTCTTCTGCAGGCTTGGTGAGGTGACTCATGCCTGTAATCCTAGCACTCTGGGAGGCCGAGGCCGGAGGATCGCTTGAGGTCAGGAGTTTGAGAATAGCTCTGAGCAGGAGCGAGACCTCGTCTCTACTGAAAAAAATAGAAAAAATTACCCCGGCATTGTGACTTGGGCCTGTAGTCCCAGCTACTTGGGAGGCTGAGGCAAGAGGATCGCTTGAGTCTAGGAGTTTGAGGTTGCAGTGAGCTATGATGACACCTCTGCACTCTAGCCTGGGCGACAGAGTGATATTCTGTCTTAAAACAAAAACAAAAACAGAAACAAAAACAAAAGCAAGACCTTTTCTGCCACAATTCTGGGCAGAGAGGAAAACCAGTTTTCGGGAAGGGAACAAGTAAGCCAAAGGACCCAAGGGTTTTTTCTCTTAGAATCAAGTTCTCCCTTTGGGGCAATCCAGCCATGTGTCCTAACCCTTCCCACACATTCCCACATCTCCCCCAGTGAGAGATGACAAATTCAGAGGGAAAAAGAGCTGGGTCAGCCTGGCTCAAGGGGTAGGGGTTGGCGGAAGGGGTGGTCATGATGCTGTGGTGGGGACAATTAGTCATACAGTCCTTGCACATAGCTATGGGATGCAGGGAGTTTTGTGGCGTCATCATAGCTCACTGTAACCTCAAACTCCTAGGGGGTTTTGGGTGCCCAGGAGAGCTCGGGGGAGTCTGAAGAGTGCCAGGCAAAGATCTCAGCTTTATTTTATTTTATTTTATTTTTTAGACAAGAGTCTCGCTCTGTTGCTGGGGCTAGAGTGCCGTGTCATCAGCCTAGGTCACAGCAACCTCAAATTCCTGGGCTCAAGCGATATTCTTGCCTCAACCTCCCAAGTAGCTGGGACTACAGGTGCAAGCCACCATGCCTGGCTAATTTTTTTCTATTTGTAGTAGAGACAGAGTCTCACGGTCGCTCACCCTTGGCCTCCCAGAGTGCTAGGATTACAGGCATGATCCTCCCTGCTGGCCAGATCTCAGCTTTAGAGCCTGAGGCTCTGCTGCTTCTTAGCTGTGTGACTTGAGGCAACCTATTAGAGACTTGGTTTCCTTTTGTGTAAAAAGGTGATAATACAGGCTCACAGGGTTGTTGTTGAGATTTAAATGAGGTAAACTATTTGGCAGCTTTTACTATTGTACTCTCCCCTCTCCTGGCTCCTTAGTTGCTAGAATGTGATTCCATTCCCCAGGCCTTCCAAAGCCAGAGTGCCTGCCCCTCACCTTATGATAACCACCATCCCTCTTACTGACACACTAACAGACACTTTTGTTTGTTGTTTGTTTGCATGAGGTTTCTAAGGGGATGGAGTAATTTACTGTCACAGTCATTTTATTTTACCCCTTTCCTTTACACTCCCCCTCCTGTCCCTGCCTCATTATCCTCAGGGGTTCCAATTGCTTTTTCCTCCATCCCAGCCATAGTCACCCAGGTCTGAGGCTACGTAGGCAGAGCTGGAGCTGAACTCAAGTCCACAGACAGTTTCAAGTCAATGCATCAGAATGTTACTAGTGGCCGGGCGCAGTGGCTCAAGCTGTAATCCTAGCACTCTGGGAGGCGGAGGTGGGCGGATCGCTCGAGGTCAGGAGTTCAAGACCAGCCTGAGCGAGAGTGAGAGCAAGACCTCATCTCTACTAAAAAAAAAAAAAAAAAAAAAGAAATTAATTGGCCAATTAAAATATAAAGAAAAAATTAGCCGGGCATGGTGGAAAATGCCGGTAGTCCCAGCTACTCAGGAGGCTGAGGCAGAAAGATCACTTGAGCCCAGGAGTTTGAGGTTGCTGTGAGCTAGGCTGCCACCACGGCACTCTAGCACGGGCAACAGAGTGAGACTCCATCTCAAAAAAAAAAAAAAAAATGTTACTAGTGGTTCTCTTTCGGGTAGAATTTATTCATGGTTTTCATTTTCTCTCTTGTTTATTTTGATATTTTCCAAATTTACTACAATGAATGATGGATAACTTTTAAACAGAATAAAGACAAGAAAACATTAGTCTGAAAATAATTATAATTTTCAATTGGTTCATGTCCTGTTCTTAAAAGAAGAGGGACTAGAGGGTAGGGGGAAGAAAGAGAGAAAGAAGTGATGAGAAAGAGCCCTGCAGGGGGCTGAGCAGGAGCTGGCCCCAAAACTCCATCATTTCCTGGGTACGCCAGCCTTGGTGATGGCCTCTGTCACTCATTGCTCAGAGGCTCTCTGTCCTTCTTTGCCTGTCACTGGTCACTTGGGACTTAGTCACCCAATTGTTACCCAATTGGCTGGGTCAGAAGGACCAGCATCACTGAGGTAAGTAATGAGTCAGGAGTGTCCCCCTTGATTGTGGGCTGTGAAGGGTTTCCCTGTGGCCTCCCTGCCTTTCAGCGTAGGGTGTGGGAAAGGGCTCAGAATTGGGGTCCTACTGAGAAGATAGTTTAGTAAGCCTTTCCCCCATTCCTATGCCTACTCCACTGTGCATTTGAACAATATGCCAATGTCGTGTGATGTGTAAATGACTGTGAGACCTTCAGTAGCTCCTAACTATTGGAAGAACAAAGCTCTAAGAGTCAGTGTGGAAACAGCATGAGTTATGAAGTCAATAGAGGGTATTTGAATATATGCCAGGCTAGGTAGGAACTTCATGTTTTTGGTCAAGTTTCCATCTCTGAGTCTTTATTTCCTCTTATAAAAAATGTCCAGAATAATTCCTCCTTCCCACGATGGTTGTGAGAATTAAATGAGATAATATATAAAGCATTTAGCACATAGCAGATATTTTTAAATGTAAGTTTTTCTTCTTTCCCTTTACATAGCATTCAAGGCCTTTTCTAAACTCTGGCTCCTGCTCAGGTCATTCCTTTGACAAAGATTTATTAAGCACTCCTCTAAAGCATGGAGCTGGCCTGGGTTAGGCACTAGGATTTCAGTGGCGAACTAAGCAGTCCCGATCGTTCAGATTTACTCATGGAGTGCAGCAGGCTCTCAGCTCTGCCCTTTTACTCAAGACCTGTACTCTCTGTCTCTTAGTAATCTTACCCCATCTGATTCTTAGCTGGCCTTTAAAGCCCTACTCAAAACCTGCCTTCTCAGTGGACCTCTTCATGGCTCTAGGACCTCTAGGATGGGTTACCTCCTGCCTGGCATCCTGGCTCCCCTCTCTCCAGGTGTTTGAGTCTGCCTCACACTATCTGTAAGCTCCCTGAGAGGAGGCTCTGGGCCCTCTACTTCTTTGTGCTCCTTTTTTTGTTATTGTTGAGACAACCCAGAACAATCCCTGGGTTGAATGTAGTGATGTCACTGTAGCTCACTGCAAGCTCCAACTTCTGGGCTGTAAGAAATCCTTCTGGCTCATCCTCCCAGGTAGCTGGGACTACGGGCGCAGGCGACAATGCCTGGCTGGGTTTTGTGGTTTTGTGTATTTTTTTTTTAATTTTTGCTTTTCTTTTTTCTGTTTTGTAGACACAGGGTCTCACTGTGCTCTGGCTGGTGTTGAACCCTTGAGCTCCAGCTATCCTCCCGCCTCAGCCTCCCAGAGAGCTAGGATTATAGACGTGAGCCACTGTGCCCGGCCTGTGCTCTTGTTAAACCCCACCTCCACTCACACCTTCTGGGCTCATTAAGTGCTTGAAACAATGACTTTTTATTAAAGCAGACATAAGTAGGCTTCAAGAGCATTTAAGTTCCCAACGTGGTCTTGGATGCAAAGAAACTGAGACCTCACCCTTGATTCCTTCACCTGAAACTCAAGCTACCTCAGCTGTCTCCTACCTCTTAGCTTTGATTTATTTTTTTTCCTATTCTAGAGCAGACAGAGACATTTGAAGGTTGAAGCTGAGGGATTTGCTGGCCCAGGGCCCCTGGGGCACAGGAATGTCCAACTGCAGGGGATGGCTCTCCAGAGATTCTGCTTCTCATACTGCCAGGATGCTCACCCCAGGCCAGTATGAAACATCTTCCCATCTCCAGCAGAGGACACTAGGAAAAGGGTTTGGGGGCTCTCCTTGGCTTCTACTCTCCGGGAGGGCAGGGGTTAATGGTGAATTGCAACATATCTCTGGGCTGAGTCACCTCCCACTGCCACTTCCCCCCAATTCCCCTCAGTTGAAGTTTTAAAAAGAGGACCAAAGGCTGGTGAGTACAAAGAACTGGAGGTAAGAGCCCCCTGCCTAGCCCTGCTCCCTAGACTCCCAGAAATCTCAGGTCAGAGGGCACACACAGCCTCAGGAGCTCTTGTCCGGTGGGACTATGGACTGGCGGCAGCTGTGGCTGGGTTTCCTACTCCCTGTGACAGTGTCACCCCGGGCCCCGGGGCCTGCAGAGAAAGAGGCAGCTGTGGTGAGTCCCCTGGGAAAGAGAGACCCAGGCCAGGGCAGGGACAAGGGTTACTGCTCCACAGTCCCATCCAAGCCCCTCTCCTGACCTTCAGCCTGCCCGCCATTCTCTTGCTTTCTCTGCCCCACGGTCTTCCCTGCCCATCTCCTGCTACTTCCCCTTGTTCCACCTGAGCCCCTTCTCAAAGGTGCCTCTCCTTAGTCCATCCAGACCTGGCCCCTCCTCTCCTAAGGGGCCTGTTAGGTCACTAAGAAGCTTTACCCTGAGACTAACCCTCTTTTTAATCTGCTTACCTCCACCCCATCATAGCAGTACCTGTTGCAATATGGGTACCTACAGAAGCCTCTAGAAGGACCTGATGACTTCAGGCCAGAAGATATCACCGAGGCTCTGAGGTGAGAGGTCATAAGGAACAAGACTGAGGTCACAAAATCTTCTTCTCTCTTCTCATCCCTCCTCCTCAGCCTCACCTCTGCCTGACCCATATCCACATTGGGGACCTAGAGGATGGGTGGCTATCATTGCTAGGGTGGTGGGGCATGGACTGAGATGGGAATTCAAAGATGAGGAGCACAGTCATCAGATCTTCCTATGCCCTAAGCACTCGGTTGTGTGTTCCATCCCACATCATATCCCAAATACTAATACTTAGCTATAGCCCACATGAAGTATAATTTATATGTATAACTGCAACTTGAGTTGAATTCTTAACATGATGTTAACTTTTGGGGACATTTAATTCAGTATTTATTTACTTCTATTCTGTATTTTTATGTTTTAGATGTAATGGATTATTTTTATTTTTGCTCTCAGATATGTTCAGGTCCCTTGAAAAGCCCATAGGCCCAGAGATAGTCCATAGGTACATGAAAATGCCCCAGCACAGGCTGGGCTGGGAAGGGGTCCAGCAAGGAGGGGAGAAGCTGAGGGAGGACAGGCCATTGGGTAGAAGCACTAGGGGGAAGATCTGCAGAGCAGGGGCCCAGATACCTCCCAAAAGCAGAAGGTTAGAAATTGCAGTAGGGGAGGAAGGCTATACCTTACTCAGGAGGGCACACTTACTCAGATAAAAGAGATAAAAGAGACTGAAAATGGCGAGGTGAAGTGGGAGTATCACTTCTGCAGAATGGAAGAGAAAGTCCCAGTTATCAGGACCGGGGGCTGGAGTGGCCCGATCAGTTTCAGAGATTCTGTACCACTCTTGGCTACCACACTGGGCAGTAGGACGCCAAAGAGCTATTAGTTCCCAGTCATTCTAGATTCCCCTGCCTTGTCAAACCCATCTCTCTCCTTCTTTCAGAGCTTTTCAAGAAGCATCTGAGCTGCCAGTTTCAGGTCAGCTGGATGATGCCACAAGGGACCGCATGAGGCAGCCTCGTTGTGGCCTAGAGGACCCCTTCAACCAGAAGACCCTTAAATACCGGCTGCTGGGTGAGGATTGAGCCTGGAAAGGGGGACAGGAGAGGGTGGTATGGCTCTGGAGTTTGGGTGGCATCAGGACCACCTGGACTAGCTCAGTGTTGAATGGCTGATCACTTGGTTATCACCTGCCTAGAGGGGTTGTGAGCACCCAGACCTAGGGAAGTTCTCTGGGTTTGGCAGAAGGATCTGTGTTTCTAATCTATTTTCTGGTCTATTAACCAGGCCGCTGGAGAAAGAAGCAACTGACCTTTCGCATCTTGAACCTGCCCTCCAACCTCCCACCCCACACAGCCCGGAAAGCCCTGCTTCAAGCCTTCCAATACTGGAGCAATGTGGCCCCCTTGGCATTCCGGGAGGTGCAAGCTGGCTGGGCTGACATCCGCCTCTCCTTCCATGGTCGCCAAAGCCCCTATTGCTCCAATACTTTTGATGGGCCTGGTAGGCAATATTCTCAGCTCCCACCTCACAGATCCCTGAAATGACCTCTGTCTCCTTGAGCCAGTAACTCTGGAACCTTAATGTTCAGGCTCCCCCTTGTGCCACCTACACCCTACACTCTCTAATCACCTTCTAACATTCCCTAGGGGAGCAGTTGGGCACATACCTGGGGCCTTACCGAGCCTCCTCTTTGAAGCTTATGGCTCCTTCCCTGCCTTAAATTCCCCTACTCCAGGCACACCTTGGAGAGGACTGGGCCAGTGGCTGGGGAGATAAAGGGACAGTGATGGGAATCCTTGAGAGAACTGGAGGATGACAGGGGAATCCGAAAGGAGAGAAAGGAGCATCCAACAGACAGTGAATATAGCTGGGGAAATTTGAAGGGAATAGAGTAATTAAAGTTTGTAGCCATCAGGGTATGTTCCAGCCCAGTGGGCTCTGACCTCCTTCCTGTTCACCTTTGCCTTTGTCCAGGGAGGGTCCTGGCGCATGCCGACATCCCAGAGCTGGGCAGCGTGCACTTCGATGAAGATGAGCTCTGGACTGAGGGGACCTACAGGGGGGTGAATTTGCGCATAATTGCAGCCCATGAACTGGGCCATGCCCTGGGTCTTGGGCACTCCCGCTATACCCAGGCACTCATGGCCCCTGTCTACGCTGGCTACCGGCCCTACTTCAAGCTGCACCCAGATGATGTGGCAGGGATCCAGGCTCTCTATGGTCAGTCCCTATCCCTAGTGAGCATGAAGGTCAGTCCGACCTGCATCTCTCTAGGCTTGAAGAAACAGGTCTACCCTCCATGGAGGCAAATAGCTTGGTTTCTTTCTTTTCCTCTGGTCCAATTATTCAGGATTCTTCATTTTCAGGAACAGATTCTCTCTGACTCTTCCATGTCTAGTCTTTCTTCTAGGCCTCTCTCCCCTCACACCCATTCTTGGGGATGGAGAATGCACATTCTAGCAAATCTCCTTCTCCCTTTCTGGTGCTTCTCAAACCTAAAATGTGTCTCCTGCTGATATCAATATGATATTGCCAACTATGAAGGGAAACTCTCTAGGATTACTTTTCCCCTCTCTATGGGGCCTCTGAGCAGATCTTACACGAGATGAGTGGGGAGGCCAGGTGCCATGAGTTCTCTTCCTAAATAGCATTATTCACCTTACAGGCAAGAAGAGCCCAGATACAAGGGATGAGGAAGAAGAAGAGATGGAACTACCCACTGTATCCCCAGTGCCCATAGAACGCAGTCCCATGCCAGACCCCTGCAAGGGTGAACTGGATGCCATGATGCTGGGTGAGACCCTTTCCCTCCAGACTGTTGGTGGGTAGTGGGGGCAGCCCACTGACCCTGAGGCCTAGACAAATGGGAATGACACGGGACTTTAGCATCAGCAATAGAGGTTAGACCCCAGGCAGGGGTTGGAAGGAGACTTGTGGCATGGAAAGGGAGGGTTCAGAGCCAAATTAAAGGTGGGCCAGCCAGGCGTTTATCAATGTTGCTACCCTCTCAGGGCCGCTAGAACACATCTGGAAATGCAGCAAGATGAAGGAAACTATGTTAACTGGAATGCCTATTAGAGAGGGTGTTGCACCTGGTTGGAAGGACAAATTGGAAGCCACTTGGAGTAGAGGGTGAGGTTCTCAAGGAGGAACAACTATCTGCTGTTTTGTTGAGTGGACCAAAGCTGAAATGCTCTGAACAACAAAGGGTTCTTGGTCCTCCTTCTCTGCCTTTAATTTTCTCCTCGAATTAAAGTTGAATGAATTTTTGAATCAGCCTGTAGGAGGAGAGCAAATTATTAGCCAGCTTGAGACACCCACAAGTTTCTATTTGATCTCTTTTTGACTTGTTGACACATCTTTACTCTTAGGGCCCCGTGGGAAGACCTATGCTTTCAAGGGGAACCATGTGTGGATTGTGACAGATTCAGGGCCAGGCCCCTTATTCCGAGTGTTTGACCTTTGGGAGGGGCTCCCAGGAAACCTGGATGCTGCTGTCTACTCTCCTCGAACACAATGGATTCACTTCTTTAAGGGTAAGGGGACCAGTTACAGCATCTGAGGAGGGCCTAGTCTTACAAAAGCTTTAAAGAAAGGGAGGGAGAAATTTCTGAAAGAGTGGAATGGGGAGACCAAAGCTATCACCTGAGATGATTTGTTCTTTCCTCACACACTCTCAGGAGACAAGGTGTGGCGCTACATTAACTTCAAGCTGTCTCCTGGCTTCCCCAAGAGGCTGAATAGGGTAGAACCTAACCTGGATGCTGCTCTCTATTGGCCTTTCAACCAAAAGGTGTTTCTCTTTAAGGTATGAAGTTCAAAACAAGGGCAACCTCATGCTGGGAAGCAAAGACTTGCTCTTAAAGGGAGATCTGCAATTGCAGTGGGCTGGGGGGAGACCTCTGGGGATCCTTAAGCTCTTTCCTCATCCTCCCCCTCTCCCAACCCACCCCACACCTAGGGCTCTGGGTACTGGCAGTGGGATGAGCTAGCCCGCACTGACTTCAGCCACTACCCCAAACCAATCAAGAAGTTGTTCACGGGAGTGCCAGACCAACTCTCGGCTGCTATGAGTTGGCAGGATGGCCGAGTCTACTTCTTCAAGGGCAAAGAGTACTGGCGACTCAACCGGCAGCTTCAAGTAGAGAAAGGCTATCCCAGAAATATCGCCCACAACTGGATGCACTGTCATTCCCAGACTCTAGATATTACCCCGTCGAGTGGAGACACCACTCCCTCAGCTACAGGCACAACCTTGGACACCACTCTTTCAGCCACAGATACCACCTTGAACACTGACCACTTACCCACAGATACAATCTTGGATGTTACACCATCAGCCATAGGCTCCACTGCCCTTATATTCCCTGCTAATGTCACCCTCCCAGAGGCTTGAGACCAGGAATCAAATGTCTACTCACTAGAACCATGCAGGTGCTGCTTCAGGGGCACGACCATAGATCTCCAGCCTCCAACAGTTCCAACTCTAGCTACCGTTCTACTGCACTCTTTCACTCCTGGGAAGTGCCCCCTAACTTGGATTCAGCCTACAACTCCATCCGTTTCCTCCCTGTTCTAGATAACACTTTCAATTTTGTCATCTACTCTCTGGAGGACAATGGTGGAGGGAGGTGTCAATCAGGCCTTTCTTTAGCTGACAGGAGGCAACAGCTGATGTGGCTGGATGCCTGGGTCCTTGTTCTTCCTAAAGTGCAAGAAAATAGCATGGCCAGTAAAATGAGCAAAGGGCCTTGGAATCCTTGAGAATCATATTTACTTGCTTATGACTTTGGGCAAGCTAATTAACCTTGGATTCCCTATTTGCAAAAATAGTTGATACCAATTCTGCAGGGTTGTTGCATTAAATGAAATACTACATGTGAAGTGCCTGGCACAGTGTTTGGCACATTAATAAAGACTAACTCCATTTTCACAAGAGAGGACTGAACAGCTCTTCCTCTAGCTGTGTGGATGTGTAATTCCTATAGTAATCTGTCTGACAAGGGTACCTCTATCAAATCTTTAGGGGACAGAGAATTTGTCAAGATGGCTAACTCTTTGTTTTGGGGTGCAGAGAAAGACAAGATCAGTAATAGTAGAGGCTGGACTTCCTGGTTCAGTATTCAATGTCATTTTATTCATATGCTTCCATGCTTGCTCTCCCTCCCTCCCATCATAACCTTGCTGCCCAGGGGAGGGATATGTCTTTCTTTATGTGCCTGGAGAACCAGGGAATGGATCTTGGGCTAGAGTGTCAGAGTGGGGAGAGTTAGAATGGGTTAGCAGCTAGAATAAAGTTCTGGTTAAGGAAGAAATTAGTGTCGCCCACAGTGAGAGGAAGAGAAGGCACTTGTCTCCCATGGTCTGAAAACCAGCCTTCTTTGGGCAAAAGGGCAAGACTCTGGCAGGTGGGCCAATGCTCTCTCCTTGGCTCAAGAAGTCAGCTTTTGGGGGAGCCAGGTGCTAAGGCAGGCACTGCCCCATCATCTTCCCCAGGTTGAGAAGGAGAAAAGGGGAAACACCATGGAGGACAATGCTCCTCAACTGAGGTAGGAGAAGGGGGCTCAGACCTATGGGATCCATAGGAGACGCCAACCAGAAACCCAACTACCTACTAATGAGGGTCCTAGGGGCTAGGGTATCCTGGAGCTTCTCTGTGCCCTTCTCCCCATCAAAAAGCTATCAAATGCCTTGGGGGTTCTCTGATTTTCTGTAGATCCTACAAAAACAAAACCCCTTATTTTACCATGGCGAGGCACACTGAGGTGGGTACTTAAAAGGCTATTTGGGGCCCATCAGCCCCGCCCCCGGCACCCAGGATGAAGGTGGTTGGTAGATGGGCTCGGTGCCCAGCACGGCTCCAGCACCCAGGGTCAGGCCTAGCAGGAGACTAGTCAGGAAGAGTCCAACACTGCCTGTAATCCTAGCACTCTGAGAGGCTGAGGCGAGAGGATCACGTGAGATCAGGAGTTTGAGACCAGCCTGAACAAGAGTGAGACCCCATCTCTACAAAAAAGAGAAAAATTAGCTGGGCATGGTGGCAGGCACCTGTAGTCCCAGCTACTGGGGAGGCTGAGGCAGGAGGATCACTTGAGCCCAGGAGTTTGAGGTTGCAGTGAGCTCTAATGACCCCACTACCCTCTAGTTTGTGTGACAAAGTGAGACTGTCTCAAGAAAAAAAAGAAAAGAAAAGAAAAGAAAAGAAAAAGGTTTTATGGGTATGGGTATGGGCCCTCCTTGGTTTGGAGGGAATAGGAATTAGGGAGTCATTTTCTTTGGGGACTAGTGCACCTCTATTATTGGATAGAGGTAGGTACTCATACCTTCCTTCCTCCCCCTTCCCCACAAGACTTCTCTCTATCTGTCCTTGAAACATATCCCTATAGGGCTGGTCTGGGTTGGAGCACAGATCTTATCCCCAAGTCCAGGAGGTGGGAAAGTTTGTGTGGGGGTCTTGTGGGCTCAAGCCCTGCCAACCTAGTGTTCCCAGGCCCTCACTATGGGTGGGGGCAAAAGTGGAGGTTTAGGCTCAGGTCTGGGTAGAACCAGAAGATGTGGTAAGGGGTACAGTGGAACCACAGTCAGAATCCAGGTCCAGGATGGTGTGAGGGGCTGTGGCCTGGGGGCCTGGTCCCAGCTGGCGCTCTCGAAGACTCTGGAGATAACTCTGGAGGTATACAGGGCAGAAAGGGCAGAAGGAGGGCCTGGGTCAGAGCCCCCCTCCCACCCTGATCATCCCTATATGCCCTCTGCCCCATCCCCCAGGGTGTCTCATCTCCCCTACTCACTGGAGCCAGACTGTCAGCAGGGCTCCGGGCATTGTGGGGGGACTGGCGCCGATAGCTGCTCTCACAAAGCCCTACCCCAGACGGTGTCCAGTGCCACTTGGCCTCTTGTTGACGGATCCGAAGGAGTTGGAGATGCCTCCGCTGGTGGCTCAAGACCACTGCTTGAGAGGGAGCAATACAGACTCAAGGAGGCCTCTTTAGACCCTGAATCCCACCCTCAAATGCACTCACACTTTAGAGCAACCCATTTGGCCTTTCTGTTATGGTTCTCTTAAGAATCACCTTCCTCCCATTTACTGTAAAAGAAATTCTTCTTTGCAATTCTACTCTTTCCTTCTAGACTTCCATGAGATCCTCCTTTCCTTCCATAGTAGTCCTTGCTTCCTCTGACAAATTCTCTTCTCATTCTTACCCAGACATTCTTTGGCTCCTTCAACTCTAATTTATTTTCAATGTCCTGCCCCATTCCCATTGGACATCCTCCCCCACCCTCCTCCCTCAAGTATATTTCTCCCCTTCCCCTCCTCAAGTCCAGGAACTGGGGACAGGAATAGGCACAGGCTGGCGCTTCTGTACCACAGCACTAACTCACCATTGTCGTGGCCTCCATGTTCCTCAGCCATGAGCTTCCACTGGGCCAGGGCCCCAAGGGCCCCCAAGGCTGGCCAGGTCCCCAGCAAGACCCAGCTATACCAGCAGAGAGGAGGCAAGGCTGGAAGTGCCTGCAGGCGTTGGCCCAACCGACTGCCCAGTGCTAGCCGCTCCAGGAAGTAGTCAGCACAGGCCACCAGCACTGCAGCACCCAGCAGGGCTGTGCCCAGAGTTGTGAATAGACGTGGCCACCGAAGTGTAAGCAGGGCTCCCAGCAGTGCCAGCCCCACCAACCCCCCGCCTGGCACCCAGGCTGAAGGTGGTTGGTAGATGGGCTCGGTGCCCAGCAGGGCCCCGGCACCCAGAGTCAGGCCTAGCAGGAGACCAGTCAGGAAGAGTCCAACACTGCGAACCAGCATGGTGACCAGACCGCAGAGGAGTCCAATGCCCAGCGCGATGCCCGCGCTCACCTCCAGGCTCAGCTGTGTCTCCAGCACCCGCTCCTTGTGGCACAGCAGGAAGATCACCAGAGCTCCTGACAGCAGGCCCGAGAGAAACATCACTGCCTTGAAGCAGCGGTAGCCTGGGAAGGGAGGCAGGAAGCACTGAGAAGGTAGAAAGGGGGTTCTACAGGGATGGCTCTGATGAATTTCAAGGGAGAGGAATGGCTAACCAGAGGAGCAGAAGACAGAAGCAGCACACCAAGGGACCTCAAAGCCAGGGGCAGAAAGGGATAATCTCAGCGGGGGAAGGAGGGCTTTTCAGGAACTGTGAGGGAATGGGAGGAAAAATCAGGAGGTAAGATGAATGCATTGAGGGGAATAAGTATAGAAAGAGGGTCTAGTCCTTCCAGGGATGGCAGATAGGAAGAAATCAGCACAGGATGACTCAGGTTTTTGGGGAAGGGTGAGAAGCCTTAAGCATGGAGGATAATTTAGGAATGGAGTTTTGAGGTAGGAGGCAAGAAGGGGGCAAATGATAGATGCCAGAGGTCAGACCCAGAGGACATGGGCATGGGGGATGGACAAGAAGCTGGCAAGAGCAACATGGGCCACACTGAAGATAGGCATCTCCTGGTAGAGGAGGCAAGGTAACCCAGGAGCAAGGCAGAAAGCTTGGCATCATCCTTAAGGGTGACAGTCTTGGGCAGCTGCCCCCCAGGACCTTGGCCCTGCCCTCACCGAAGCAGCAGTAGATGATTCCAAAACAGCAGCAAAGGGCACACACCAAGGTAGGTGCCAGTTCAGGATTGTCCTGGGGTTCCAAAACACAGCTTGGTTCTGGAGGCTCTGGGAGTTGTTGATTAAAGGGCCTGGAGTCAGACATCACAGCCAGGGGCAGTAAGGCTTCCTCCATGGCCAAAGAAAAAATGGTCACAGAGCGGGAGGTCAGTGTCAGCTCCTCTCATTCATCCATGAATTTCTTGAGGGAGTTGGGAAACCTGCAAGCGGGTAGAGGGCAGAAACTCAGGTGCCCATGAATCCTGAGGACTCTGTACCTCTATTTCTTTTGAAGAAGGGTCGATTTCAGGAGGGAGCATGACCGTGTTGGGATAACTAAAGAAATCTACAGGATTGGGTTGGGGGACCATGATGTCTCTTTACTGCCCTCTGAAACAAGAACACTAAATAAAACTTAAATGAAAATCTCATAAGGCAACAAGCATTTGTCTGCCCCCCAGCTTTCTAGGGTGAGGGTGGGAGGGGCAGGAAGCCCTGGCTGTGTGGAGGGAGGGGCGCAGAGACACTAAAGGGTCTGGGGGCTAGTGCTCCAGCAGCCTGTTCCAGTAGAAAAGAAAGCTTGCCCCATCTGCAGCTGGGACTCTATACTACCCCACTGGATTGGGAATAGCGGGGTTAATAGAGAGGGGAGAGGGAGGAGGAAAAGGAGAGATGAATCATGGTAGGGTCTCCGAACAGCTGCTCGGAGCCCTAGGGAAGAAAAAGAGAAAAAAACAGACACCAAGAGTTTGGGACAAGGAATTAAGTTGAGACAATCATCCACAATTTGTCGGGATTTTGAAGCCTCAATTTCATGCCTAGATGGAGTTGTTGGGGGAAGGGGCATTCAGCCACAGTCCAAATCCCACAGACCCTCATGGAATAAGCAGGCGCCTTCCCTACAGCTATCTCACACCGTGGTAGTCACTTGCTCCTCCCTTCAGGACGCTGGTGGCACTTTTCCTACACTACCCTTTCCCCAGGGGTGTCAGGACTGCCAATAGCATTTGAATTCAGATCCGGAAAGGAGGACACCAAGGACGGGCTGGTATTTGGGGCACTGCGGTGGCATGGGTGCAGGCACTTTACTTCAGCTGTCTTTTGGACATCGAGGTCCTAAAAGGCTAGAGGGTTGGCTTGGGGAATTCTTGGGGCTCCTCGCCTCAATCCGCTGGAAGTCTGAGGACCCTAAACAAGGGAAGGTTGGGGAGGGGGCGTTAACTACTCACCACCCTGCCAGGGATGAGGAGAGGAGGGGTGGAAGTGATTCCCTAGACCCCCAGCTGCATCCCTGCCCGGAGGTCCTAGGCACCAGGGCGGCTGTTGGTGGAGGGCATCCCAGGGCCACTCTGTTCGTTGCCCCCTAAACTCTTTCAAGTCGTAGCCCAAGCCCTGTGAACTAAATGCAACTAGCTGGGGGGGGGGGGGTGGGGGGTGGAGGAAGAGGACCGGGTGTGTGAGTGTGTGTGTGGGGGGGCAGTGACATCACGGGGCGGGCCCCTCCAACCGTTTCCTGTGTATGGGGGGGACCCAGGTTGCCTACTGCTCTAGTCGAGGACCAGAGACTTTGAACCGTAGCAGGGAAGGATCTAGGGAGGCACCGCAAAAGAGTTTCTGGGAAAGGTTTCTGAATTCTTAGGAGATGATTCGACAACTCAAAGCTCTCAAATCTCCAGCTGGGGTCCCAGCGCACCCCTGGCCCCAGCTTGGTTTCTTCCACTTCCCAGAGAATTGGAGTATTGTTTTCTGGAGAACCGGGTGGTCGGGATTGGGGACCCGGGGAAGGGACTTTTACTGGTCTGGGAGAGTCGGTGGGGGATTCATGGGTGGAATAACTTGTGGAGCAAGACCGGGCTTAGAAGGGGCACTAACAGGAGCGCTGTAAGACTAGCGACGTGTGCAGAAAAGGGGACCGACAGAGAGGGGACCTAGCTGGGTCTGCGTGGGGGCGGGGGCGCGTATCGACGTCGACAGAATGGCTTGGTATGCAGATGAGATGCAAAGCAGCATGCAGAAGAGTTCGGTGTTTGGCACTCGGCTATGGTTCTGAGCCCAGCGGAGCTACGCTCCCCGTCCCCCGGTACCGCTCCGTGACCGGGCCTGGGAGCTGCGTCCAGAGCGGCGGATCTGGGCCGTGGGAGCTGCAGTTATAAGGGCAGGTCGCCAGCTGGGTCAGGCGCCGGGGAGGCTGAGGGTTGCTGCGAAAGGAGTGGCGGCGCTGCCGGGCCTGGGCGGGGGCTAGTCCGAGGCACCCTCTCCTGCGCTCCACCTCCGCTGAATACAAAGGGGCCTCTGTCCTCGCTGCAGCCGGCAGAGAAAGAATCAGGGCAGTGACTCCTTTGAGCTCCCTGGTTTTGTTTGCAAGAGAAACAGACTATGTGTGGCTTGGTGGCTGTCCTTCATCTCTCAGTTTCGGCAAAGCTCGGGAATACAACCACAGCAATCCTGAGAGTCTGCCCCCAGTTCGCAGGCGTTGGTGCGGAGCCCACTTGCTTCGCTTCCAGCGGTGCAACTTGCGGGGATCCCATTCCAGCACGCGGAGGGCGACAGCAGAGGGCCCTTTAAGGGGCGGGGCCAGCGCCTCCCTGAGACCACCTCCTCTGATTTGACTCAGCGCTTGCTGGACTGGCTCGCGCCCTGGCCTACCGCTTTTGTTTTTCCTTCCCGTCTCTTCCCTGTTGACCCCGGAAGTGGAAGTAGGAGCAGGTCGGCGGCCACGGGGGGACGGGAGGCGGAAGCAGAGTGTGAGCGGGAGGCGGAGCCGGGGGAGCTGCTCTCGTAGCTCCCCCTGGCCCCAGGCCCAGTTGCTCGAGGGGGAGGAGTTACCGCCGCTCTTCGGTACGTTACCTTCGCCCCTTCTTTTTTTTTTTTTTTTTTTTTTCTCCTTGAGACAGTCTTACTCTGTTGCCCCGCCTAGAGTTCCGTGGCTCAGCCTAGCTCCCAGCAACCTCAAACTCCTGGGCTTAAGCAATCCTTCTGCCTCAGCCTCCCAAGTAGCTGGGACTACAGGCGTGAGCCACCACGCCCGGCTCATTTTTTCTATATATTTTTAGTTGTCCGACTAATTTCTTTCTATTTTTTTTAGTAGAGACGGGGTCTCGCTCTTGCTCAGGCTGGTCTCGAGCTGCTGACCTTGAGCGATCCTCCCGCCTCGGCCTCCCGGAGTGCTAGGATCACAGGCATGAGCCACCACGCCCGGCCACCTTCGCCCCTTCTACTCAGCCGGTGGGTTCCCTGGTTGTCTTTCTCGGGGGCAATTCTAAGCTCCGCCCCCAGGTTTTCCTTAAGGGCCGCACAGTCTCCACCCTTTTCTCGGAGTCTGGGGCCCCCCTTTCCTTTTTTCCTAAGAGTGACCCCTCCGACCACACCCTTTGCGGTAGCTCCTTTTTTTTCCTGCTGGAAGATTATAGCTTTCTGGGGAAAGAAGAAAAATTAAGGGATTTGGAGGAGGGGGGAGGGAGTAAGCAGGGCTGTGGTTAGTGTGTAGTTCTGGTTTATTGCTAGGGGTAGCAAATGCCCCAGAAGAACTTGGGAAAACACGGGAGATGGGTGCATGAAATGTGTCCCCAATTTAAGATTATTTAACACTTCTCTTGGTCCCATGCTTGACCATTCCTACCTTGATATCTCTGTTACAGGCATCAGAACTTACTATGATGGCTGTGACCTAAGACCCTCAGGAAGCCCCGGGGTCATGGCCCAGAAGCACCCCGGAGAAGGAGGGTTGTGTGGAGCCCACCACGGTGGTGGTGCCCCCCTCAGGACTTTAGGACCCTCTGTGGACCCTGAAATACTTTCATTCTCAGGACTCAGGGACTCAGCAGAGACTGCTCCTAATGGTACCCGCTGCCTCACAGAGCACTCTGGTCCTAAGTACACACAGCCCCCAAACCCAGCCCATTGGTCGGATCCAAGCCATGGCCCCCCAAGGGGTCCAGGACCACCTA